>UZAN01041344.1:31385-57792 GCA_900618425.1 Echinostoma caproni | reverse complement strand
AATTCCTCTAACACCTCAGTGTCACTGACTGGAAGTAACCTCCACCATCGGACGCCTCATTCTCGGTTAGACTTGACGAACGATTTATACAGTGACATGAGAAGCTCTAATTCAATAAATTCCGTATGCTGTTGAAGCTGTTGTGGAGCCCAAGATACATTCTGCACAGCCTCTTGACATAACTTTGTCTGAAGTCAATCGGCGATCATACATGGATAACGTTTGAAAACAGATCCCGAAGTCTCTAGATACTAACGATGGAACGATTCCAACTCTTTGGTTCCGTAACTCAACGAATTTTCTTCCAAAGTGTCGTCGTCAGCGCGTTTTTGGCCTCTTAAATTATTCGTGGGGAAGTTTCATTAAATCAGACACTAACGAAAACTCTCAACTCCTCGGAGCTCATATGGTAACCGTCGCGTCCACTAGGAACTTAAAGCAGGTGTTTTACCGGTGCTTACCGAGGTCTCCCACAAAACGAACTAATGAGAGTTGTTTTAGGACGAGTCCGTATGAGCCTGTGGTTGCTTCAGACTTACGATGTAACATGCTCGAGAATGATCTCTATCTGTAGTCCACCCGTTCCGCATGTATGCTTGTACCCAATATGACAAGTATTGGTTGCCTGGATCCTTTCCTACAGCTCTTTCCACATTCACCACTCTAGATTTCATACTGATCATTAATATCTCGAGCTATTCTCTTCAGTTAGGATTCCAACCTTTTTTTGTGTTGAGAACACTTCCGGCGAGGTTTGGTCACATTGGAATTCCAATGTGAGTTGGTTTAACGATTTCACTCGCTAAGCTTTCTAAAAACATAATTTCAAGTACGGGACGATCAAACCGATGCTATCTTTGAGGAAATAATGCAATTTTTAGTTTACCATCTAATTGGTTTTGCTTCTTTCTGTCGGGTGCACATTGAACATGGGATTTTAGGGATAACAAGCTTGCGCATATGTTCAGTCCATTTTCATCACTTAGTGTCGATGCTGACCCCGCCCTGTTGAGTTGGTTTGATCTTGCTGCTTTGACAGTCAATGAATGTGAAATGGAGTGTCTGGGTGTTTCATTGAATAATTTTACGAATCAATAAATCAAGTTAATTTCTTGAAGTACATTAGAAGCTGAAAAAAGCATTTCAAAACATTTCGTGACACAGATACTTGCGTTCGTTTCACCGACTGGCATCCAATAGCTTAAAGAACAGCTGAAACCATGAAAGACAGTGATACCAATCTGGCGTTGCATCGTTTCGGTTAAGTTTATTTTGTCTAGTTGTATGATATATGTATTTATTATGTAGGAAAACCGTCGTGCGTTTGAGTTTGTCGGGAATATTCTTTTAGCATGTCAAATTCAGAATTTTATGTTTCGCTGATTGAGTCACGTATAGTTCGTGTCTACCTGTCATCTACTACGGCGCCTCAATCGCTGTTACTGCTTTAGTCTGAAAGAAACCACGTGGAGGTCAACAGTAGTTTTGAGACAAGTCCTGAATAAATGCATAAGGCTATTAGGTAGAGTAGAGTTCTCTCACCTTCCAGGTTGGGGTGCAATCAGTTGGTTGGAGACAAACTTGACAGCGAACCATGTTCGGTGGCATTTTTGACATTTCTTATCAGGCCAGAATGCTTTAAAAAATATGTACGCACAGTTATATTATGTGCTCTGTGCGTTGAGCTTGGAGGTTTTCTTTCACCTCTGAAAGTAGGTCCAATCTCTGTCCACCCTATATATCCTCACTAACTTTGTATGCGTTGCGAGTTTGCCAGCGATCAGTGAAGTTCGCTTGACTGTATTTCCCTATAAAATGATGGTGATTATGATTCAGTACCGTTCAGTTCAGTTTGTACAACCATTAACCATGCACTATCGTGTGCCGGTTTTGGTTGCTTCCTCTTGGCTGCCTATGTGGATGAACATTGGAAAAAAGACAATAAAGGGCGAAAGATAGATCAAAGAAAAAACCTTGAATCTCAGTGGAGTAATCTTGTAGAGAAATTGACAAGATGAACGAACACTACTGTTCACGACACTTGGCCACATCACTGAGTGTCTCCAACCAACTTGATCTCGGGATCCCCAACCAGGGAGCCTTACGGGACCTGGGTGACCCCGTCTCCAGTTTATGGTTCTCATACCCTCATGCCAGGTTTTCGGACCGCTAAGTACCTCCGCAAACATCGCTTGCCGTGGCAACCTACCTGGTGACATGGGTAACACATGCTCCAACCAACGTAATCTATGGGGTCAACCACCTGCTCCGGTGAGTGACCTATAACTCTGCACCTAGCCTCAGTACTGGTCGTCCGGTTGCCCTGCAAAATTCGTGCAATGCTGCGTAGACAGCGGTGTTCAAGCACAGACAGTCTATCTTTATTCTGTTTTCTTATTGACCAAGTGTCTGCACCGTATACCAGAACTGACAGAACTGCCGCGGCATATACTCGACCCTTAACAGACAGCTGGATGTCGCGACGGTGCTACAGATGTACCAAGTTGACCAATGCCAACCAAGCATTCTGTATGCGAGCTAACACTTCATTCGTGATGCGGCCACCGGGTGAGATGTAGTTTTCAAACAACAAAACTTATCCAGCTGCTGTATTACTTCATCAGTGAGTCTGGGTGCTGGACCAGTCTTGAAGTAACATTTATCACTTTGAAGGTGCAAAACGCATACCGATCATGGCTACGGTGGCATTCAAGCTGTCCAGATAAGGTTGCAACTTACCTGGAACTTCACTCAGTGACACATTGTCGTCTGCATACTTAAGACCAGATGGCCTGCAATCTCGGAATAAATCGATGCCACTTTCCTCGCACGAGTATAGGGGTGTTTCGATAACCAAATCTATAACAAAGTTGACTAGAAAAGGAAAGAGAGGATAACCCTGACGAACTCCAATTTCCGTGGTGAACTGGGGCGAAAAGGGCCGTAAGCTCTGACTGGACTTCGTCTATTAGTATTTAGGGATTGTAATATTGAAGTAAAATTCTCGGGCACACCTTTCAGAGAAAGGCAGCACCAGAGTTTAGAGCGGTCGTTTGAGTCTGAAGTCACATCCAAGAAGGCAGATTATGGGTCTACGAAAGAAGTGTCTGTTTTCTAGAATTTGAGGAAGAGTGAAGAAGTGGTCGAAGTGGTCTGAAGCTACGTATGCACCGTTCACGTGCGGCAGACAATCGACGAAGTTTGATGCCAGTGAGAAGTTTAGAGACGATGTTGATTGAACGAATTCCTCTGTGGTTTTCACAAGAGGATCTGTCACCTTTCTTGTAAATCGGTATGATAAGCACTTCACACTATTCAGTTGGAACCACTCTCCACTCCCACACTGAGCCTTCACCCTAAAAGCCGATGGAGACACCCTGTCAGGGCTGGAAGCTTTATGTCGTTTGAGATAACTTATTTCCCGAAAACCCTCCATTTCCAATGGAGGACTGGCATCAACTCGAAGTATCTGCCTAGTCGCGATGGAGGGTGGTACTTCAGATGTCGAAGGGGGCCAGTTGAGCTGAGGCTCGAAATGCTCTGCCCAACGGTCAAGACGGCGTTGCTGTTTTTAAAATCAGTGTGCCGTCAGGTTCCTTCATTACCTCACTTATTATGATTATGATTATTATTATCCTAGGGCCCGTACTCCTAATCAAACGGAAAAGATTGAGACTATTACCAATAACCGCAGCCTTCTCCATCTCTCTGCACTTTCTTATCCACTACTTCTCGCGGTCATTCCCCAGACCCTTGATGGCCTGGGGTTTGAGGGATTTGCGCGCTGTGTCATATGTGGCATCAGGAGGGCGGGTTCCGTGCGCGTCCAGTGGGGTAACCGAGGCCGACGAGATCCATCATTTGTGTTTGGGGCCCGATGTTGTTTTTATCGATGTTTGCATAGGTTCCTTGATTTGCTTCCGGTGTTCATTGAGTCCTTCGACTGTTGATTGATCTGACACTGTATCGTGGGTATCTGGTGTCGGTGGCATTTGCGGTTGTTTGCCAGGCGTAAGGAGCATTTGGCTCGTAGCAAAGCGTAATCCGTATCCACAGATGTGGATCAGTAAGAACGACAGTCTCGAGTCGACCCTCTTCAGTGGTAACTGTTGGCGATGTGGTCGATTTGGGTCCAGCGCTGTGAACAGGTTGGCGGTTTCCATGTAAGGCAGTGTCGTTTTTTGTGCGAGAAGTTCGTTATTGACAGGAGCAATCCGTGGTCCACACAGAGTTGAAGTAGGCGATCTCCGTTGTCATTTCGATTGACTGGGATTGCACGTGGTCCGCCAAGAAGCCTTTCTGATTCGTCCAGAGATTCTACTCGAGCATTGAAGTCTCTGGTGACTACTACGATATCCGTTGATCAAACACTTTGGAGTAATTGAGAAAGATCCTTTTAGAATTCATTCTTGATTTTAGGTGTACTGCAATCAGTCGCACTGATACGACGAATAAGCATCGACACTTCGTTCTGTAGCTGTTGACCCGTGCTGAAAAGTTGAGACGTACAGCACCCAGTCGGCTACTGACTGAAATCCAGTCAAAAAGGGAGCGTTCTGCCTTGGCACTTAGCGCAATCCCAACTCCAGAGACACCGTAAGAATCGGATACCGAATAGTCTGACTCACGGATGGTGAAGCGCGAGGTCGAGGTTGGGTTAGGAGAACGCAAGGAGATGATTGAAGTAGGGTCTTCTATACGTATTTCGGAGACACAGCATAAATCTAAATTGAAAGTTTCAAGGGTTCTAGCCAAGATAGCTTGTTGACCAATCGGATGGAGTGTGCGGACATTGAGCGCGGTTAAGTAAAAAGGGAATTTTGGCTTCAAAAGTCTTGTAGCTTCTGGCTGTTTGTTCTTGATGGTAAAACGCTGTGTGATATACGATGGGAGGCGTAAACAGGATGCGTCTGAGATTACATAATTCGCGGAAGCCCACACCTCCGTTGGTTTTTTTCTTTGGGAACCTTAACCCGAGCCTTCGACTCAAAAGTCTGACCCACAAGGCAGTGGGGCGTAGATCCAACGCGGGAAACAACCGTGTGGGTGCCTCTGGAGACCTGTCACGCAAGGCCTTTGAAGCATTGTGTTGTTCCCTGGTTCGTTGAACCAGAACGTAGAACCGACAGCACTTCATTGACTGAGGCTGCTCAGCTTTGGCGGGTGGTAGCTTTCCTACATCCATCTGGTGGGGGGTTTTGATCGATAAACTGCCTCTCCCCGCGTTGTTTTGCCGGAGTGACCTCTCTAGGGACAGGTGTGGATAGACGAAGGAAGCCAGGAGGTCTAAACAGCTGGCTTTGTGAGACTGAACTTTGTCTGGCCTCTACCCATTGACTTTTCAGACATGATTGGATCCACGGCTGTGAAAAGCCATCCTGCGTACCTCGCAGGGTCATGAAGGCACGCAAGCCACCACACCACATTAAGGTACAGTCTCGTCGTGATGGTCGTGACAATAGGGACTGAAGAATTCAAACTATAGTAAAACGGTGCAGTCACATGCCTCCGAAAGCAGAGTATGGTCTGAGTGGTTATCTTGGTTTCCGGTCGGCTGCCCTTCCCTTGCGCCTCACGACATGCTCTTAAACAAAGAAGCTTCTCCAAACGCCTATTCTGAGGATGCCCTACTCATTGCCTCCTCGTGGTGGAGGTGGTTGTCCACCAAAGTGAGAGAACCAAAAGCGTATAACCGGGGATAAAAATCGGATCAGCGAACCCCTGTCAGTTAATCTAGGGGAGTTGACCAAAATCCTGATTTCAAACCAGTTAAGAAAGGTGTGGAAATACACACACACACACACACACACACGCAAACCTTCATGGTTGTGGTTTTCATGCACCGCTCCGCTGCCTTACGGGTTAGACTTCGGCTAGTCAAAGGCTCCCGTTGTGAATTACCCAAGTAAATCCCTCGACCTTGGCATGGGCAATCTGGCAGTATTCCGCCCACGAACAAATCTTGGAACTTTCTCTTAGTTATTATAGAGATTATTGTACTATGTTTTGCTTGGTACACAGTCTGGATTTAGACGCGTGTAAAATACAATACAATGAAATACAGTGCAGTCGTATTCCTAAATTAATTGTGTTCACTAGATTATACAGTCGAAAGGTGTTATAATACAGTGTTACACCACAAATCAGCATGTTACGAGTTCTTCGCTAGCGGGTTGTAGTGGTTTTGTTCACCATGTACGTGAAATCATGCTGAACGGTAAATTGTAGTAGTGCAAAGCAAAACTAAGAGTTCAGTTCATTTTTCGTTCTTTTGAAAATAAAAGAGACTCACTGGAGACTCCAAAAACGTATAGACGTCTGTATCTCAAGATGAAGTCCAGCTGATATGCGTAAAAACGAACGAACGAAATGAATGGATGCAAGGAAGAAATGAAAAACCGAAATCACTAGCAGAGCTTTTTCACATGAGATTTCAAAAATTGTTTGCAGCTACTAGCAACGTAACATCGCATTATATTGTGTTGCTAACCTTGGATGTGCTCAAAACTCTTTTTGTGCTCCATCTGTTTTGCTTTGCACCGGTGCGGTTGACAGCGTAGCTTTCAATCGATCTGACTTCGACTCCATATCCATCCATACTTATCCTCTTGTGTGTTCAAATATGTGGACAGACACATTCTTTCCAGGAACTCAGCTTTCAATCGAAACTTGGTGTGTTCCATGTTTTAGCGAACAACAAGCCTTTGCTAACATGGCTTCTCAGGTTTTTCTCCAAACAATCATCATTTGGCTGTTTTCAGAACTTAACTGCATGACTATTACCATGCTGAATTCGTCAGAGAAATCCAGTTCGAGAAAAAGAACCAAATAAAAGTTCTTTTTTATACTTGTTATTTATGATACACAGTGGTTTCACACCCATATTTCCAGTCTTGCTTCGCCGTTGGATGTGTTCATATTATTCATATACTCTTTTCTTTGTCTTCAGTACCCAACTTTCTTCCGACCCGCAAAATTCCATGGGACAACTTGCTACACGCCAAAACTCTTTGCCAACTACCACCGTGTGTACTTCCTTTCCTCAAGTTATTTCCTTCGCACTCTAGATGATGAAACCCACACACGCTGTGTCGACTAGGAGTAGGAAGCACTGCAATCGATGAGGCTGAAACTTCACTGATAGGTTGGGTACCCGGAGCTATTCGTTTGTGCTTAGTAAAGCTGCAAAATTTAGTCGGTGTTTGAAATAAAAGCCGAACAAAAAGGTGTTCACAATTTCTGCATCCATGCAAAAAAGCTGCGGGCCCGAGGCATTACAAGATGAATTTCACTACAAACTGGATCAACTAAGTCGCAGATCTAAAGCAATTCTAATCGCAGGTGATTTTGTTTACCCAAAACGGGAAACTGCGCTACGATATCTTTTTCACAAATATTTATTGACTCTAAGATGTACTCGGAATCGTACGTAACTTTTTCAATCACTTTTGACCAAATGACTTAAATCAAAACTTCGAAGTTACTGTTGGTGTACAAGGTTCCTATTCCACATTACTGCAGCAACGTTCTTTGTAGCTCAAGTTACAAGACACATCGAAAAAAAGCAATTTTTCGGAACACATCTCTGAATTAAATGTCCACTCATCTCTTCCATTTTTAGCTTGAAGCACAGTCGCGATCGCTTTCGCCGTAATAATTCTGAACATGTCTCGTTCGTTTCACCTGAATTCAAAGTTGCCTGATATTTCTACAAACAAGGATATTTATCTTCACTCGACAGCTGAGACCCTGATGGATTGTCCGGTATTGCAACCTGAGACTTCATTTGAGGACATCGTACCGAAAAAAGAGGACATTACAGGTGAGAATTGCCAATTGAGTGACGAGGGTAAATCCTTAAGCTTCTTCTACCTTGAGTGAATATTCGTTTAAATACGTCGGTGCAACTGCAGAGCATAATAGGAATACACATTGTTCGGGTCGTACTGAAACCACCCACGAACTCAGTAATGTTCATTCACGTAATTTGTTATCATATTTGGATACAGACATGAGTGAGGTTGAGTTTGAATCGGGTACTATCGTTAAGGCAGGTAAGGTCAAACAAAATGCGAGTGATCAATTTGAATTTTAGCCGGTTACCACAGTAGTAATTATGAACCTAAAAGGTCTATCATTTCGATTTGTCATGCAATAGCTACTGAAGCGAAGCTATCTGTGAATTCTACCGAGATCATGCTCAAGCATTTGCGGGAATGGTTTCCCGATTTACCGAAAGATTACCCCACACTCATAAGCACTCCGCGCATATCAAACTCCTTCCATGTCACCAATAATAATGATTGGTCTCACCGTGTCACCGTTGAGGCGATTGATTGTGTATATACAGATGAATGTAGCAGCCCCGAAGCGCAAGATTCGGTTGCGTCAAGGTAGTGTAACAAGATTTTATAACTGCGTATTTAGTTCCGTGAATGCATGCAAAATTCCGGTAAAGAGGGACTATCATCAAATGAGGAATCCAGAGACGTAATGTGGCAGTATTAATTACCGTTACCAGTTTCTTTCCTCACTCAAGGGACGAATGTAAAAACTTTGAACCGCTTGTTTTAACGAAGAAACCTGATGGGACGTGCAAATGTGGTAAGTTTCGATTCCTCTCAAGATTAAATTCTCATTGTGCATTTTAGTACCTTTGTTACGAAAGTGTATCACATCCAACAACAAGATTCTACGACTTACACAGAGGATTCATTTGGAACTGTCTATGTCAGCCCCTAATCGGAATTCTCCAATCCCTGTGCGACTCCCGATAGATAGTTTGGAGAACTTCCACACATTGTCCGAATCGCTGAACAATGCAGAAACCGCTGAAGCTTTTGTGAGTCCCCTTTCCCGTTGGAGATCAAGCGCTTCAATTGAATTATTCATTTTTGAAATTGCCTTCATGTATCTTTTGCTGTGCAGGTGCAATACATGTCGTTGACCGGCGGTGAAACGCTCAGGGACTGTATACGCGCGATGTTTCGCAGAGTGTTCACTCCGAACCTTTGTCGTCAACTTAACTGGAAGGGGATACATGGGCGCACGGCCCTAGAAAAATCCCCAATAGTTAACACTTTGCTCGGTGGGTTCAAATTAAAGTGGTCTCATTGAGTGCATATTTGTTTGCTAACTGAAAAGGATTGCTAACTAATCGATAAATAGTTTTATTTTGCAGATGCCGCTCTCAAACGTAACTATTATGAATTCAGCTATCAGGATCCGGTGTGCTTTATTAAACGTTTTGTTCAAAAATATCGATAATCGGTAAGAAAACCTGGTCAACATTTGATACCTTTTTATCCGATACCTATTTTTCGCTTTCGAAATAAATTTTCTTTATCGCTGGTACTTTGTGATTCTGGACCGTTGATGGCAGGCAGCGGTTCTAACATTGCAAAGTCGAACGGTGGTACCATAACTTGAAGAACACGAGATCTTCTTTTGTTGAGATTGGTAAACGTACCAGTGCCATTTTTAAACTTGAAACTCAGTGATAGAGGAACCTTTGTAACTTTAGGTTAATCCGTGGTGACCTCGAGTGAATCCTCTGCAGCTTTGCTTTCTATTGGTAACCTCACAGTGTTTTCGTTCTTCTTCTATCACTCGTCTCCTACTGAACTGGGTGTATCACAACACGCTCCCTATTAACAACGAGCTGATTCCTTCATCAACAGTCGAAACTAGTTTTGACTGAGGGTTGCAGTAGTGTGGGAGCCGACTGTTCGTCCCCCGAGAACATTTTGCATCTGCCTTTTAATCTATTTATCCTCAGAAGATGATGATAAATCCGTCGATGGAGTGTCACAGTTGTGTCAGAACTCAAACCTAATGAGCGAAATATCATTAAGATGGAGTTTCCCGCTTGTTGTTTTTTAAGTTGGTTTTCATTTGAGATCTAAGGTATAGAAAGAGCCTAACAACTGAGAATAGATTGGAAGGTAGCAATCTTTCTCAGAAACAGAAGAACTACATCCGAATCCAATTATAAGTGGAATACTAGAAAATGGATCTTTACCCTGATCCCCGGACTAACTACTTGCTGTTCTTCATAGGACTAGTGACGATGCTTTATTGCCTAGTGACCTCCGCATAACTCCACTCCTATCGATCCGTTCATTGCATCACATTCAGTGCTCCGCTGACAGGTCCCCGATGATTTAACCATTTCATATGCATATACAGTCAAAGATTGATATCAGGAAAACCGAGAGACATGCTGTGTGGGTGCCTACGTTGAATGCACCATTGCACTAATATAATCAGTTCTTCCCCGAATCGCTTGTCCCAAAGCATTCCCAATGGCATGAAAAAGTGCTCAGCATGCAGTTATCAAAGATGTCTAACGTTAGTTCTTCAAAACGCAAGGAAATCGGAGTATTGACACAGTGTGCAGCAGGAAACTCCCAAACAATGGCTTATGAAGTCTCATACACAAATCAGGTAGGTTGGTTAGAAGTTTGACAAATAAATACCTGTTTTTGATCAGTCAGAAACCTGCAACATTACTGAACCGGACGACATTCTGAATTTACTCACTGATTTAAGGATACTTTCTAAAATCGAATTGCAAGATGCATATTCGCAGATCACTGCACGAATCACCGTTTGGCCGTTAGAATTACAGATTTATGACCTTTGGCATAGGCAACTCACCTGCGATGAACAGACAACCCTGGTAGAGAGGTCAATCTGGTTGTGGAAACTAAGAATGTGACTAGGGCCTTTCGATGATATACCTATGGAAGGGATGGGGGTCTCCGAACTGTTTGGTTACCTATGCAGTCCTATACATTGACAAAAGCGCCATCACTGACGGACTTAGCAGAGAGAAGATTCATTTTGCATGCCCTCCATTATAATTTTCATTCATTTCATTCCAACTATTTAAGACAGTTCTAGCGAGTAAAGCTGAGTGCGGCGTTGTCTGAAGCATGTACAATGACATCCTGGCAAACCACAATCCCATAGAAATCTCCAAAGAGTTAGCTCACCACTGCAGGTGAGTTGTTTAGGTCAAAGGTAGGAAGTGCGTATTTCTAAGATCCATCGATGACTCATGCTGAGTGATTTATTAATGTGCATCTCCCAAGTCGATTTTAGAAGACAACCTTGGAGCAATTGGCGCGTACAAATATCTTCCGATTCAGCAGCGATACAGGTCTGTCGCTTTAAGTAACGATCTACAACCAAACTGTAGTCGCCACTACTTAGAGGACTCGCCTCATCATAATGAAGTTACAGCCGGTGAGGTCTATGATTAAGAATCCATCGCAACAGAAATATCCAGAAACTTTGAAAAGACTTCATAGAAATCAAATAACATGATGCGTTTTATGATGGTGGACCACGGATGGTTTGTCTAGGGGAGTTGGCCAAAAACCGTGATTCCAAACCAACCATGAGGAGGCGTACGAGCCACACACCCAGTTGTGGCAGTGACCACCGGCTCAATTTGGTATGGAGGTTTATTGGGCACCTTGTGCTTTTGACCCCGCCCAAAATCCGTATGATCCGATGAACTGGACACCGGCCTCCAATGGATTGCGGTTTTCGCACACCACCCCGCTGCCTGGGGTACCATGATTTGTTTATCACACAGCCAGACGTGTGAAAATGTTAATATATAGTTACATGAAATATATGTATGACCGATTGAGGAAAATATGAATAAAACTTCATACTAACTGTGGCTTTTGAAAATTTAAGGATCAAATCATTGTAAGTGAAACGCGTATTGAAATCACTCATCTCCAAACCAAATGTGCCAGCCCTCCATCCCAAAGCCGCATTTCCGGATTGTGGTTACTCCTAAGGGGTAGTATTGGTTTTGTTTTTGGTCTGACCTTATCCTGAACGGACTTGGGCGCGTCGATTGTGTAGACCAGGACGAGATGTTTTGGTCGGTACAGTTATGGCAGTTTGTGTTGAGTTCAAATACTGGGATATTCTACACAACAATACCGCATTCTCTCTTGCAATAACGCTGAACCATGTGTTTGCTTGCCTCTTCGCTGTGTCTGTCTTTCTTGCCCTGAAGCTAAATGTTTTTCTCTGTCATCATTTGGGCACCACGGGAACACAGACCGTTCTTTCGTTAGATGAATTCTCTCAGTTCTAAAAGGGCAAAAGCTATGGATCCGAGATGCTTTCTTCCCGAGTCATGTGATAAAGTGGGGCTCGCATGTCTTTGTATACAGTGGAAAATGTCACGGGTGATGAAGGTACAGTACTTCCATAACCGCAGGAGAGCTAGTAGGTTTGCGCAATTCATCACAGTTCAATCAGAACACCAAAATAATCAACTGTGACATTTCCGAATCAATTTCGTCTAGTTCTCAAACCCATCGAAAAATTGGTATGGCTATCCAACACATCGGAATATGATCGTTACCGGTTTTCTTCGAAGTAGTTGTTTCAATGGGATTGATTCAATGCTTGCAGGTGAATGTCATCCTGAAACTACATTTTTATGCCTTCTCAATCACGCTTTGCGCCTCTTTATTAGATTGTTTTTTGTTACACACCCAAGTGTGATCAGCAGCAGACAGGGCGAGCCCCATGCTCACGAGGACTTGCTGTTCAGCGGCGGAAATCGGCAGCCTAAGCCCCGGGACTTGGAATGGCGAACCACATAAAGCCCAGCTAGGTTAGGTGTAGTATTGAACCGGACGACAGCAAAGCTGCCTACTACCAAGAATAGTGATGCAATGTGCAAAACGCGCTTGAGATTTGCTGGAATTCCGCGATGTGGAACCGGGGACCACCGCCCAAAATTATTGGAATCGGAATGCCATGTTGTGCCTTGAATTTTATCTCATTAGTTATTTCTATCCTCAACAGGTCGAATTCGAAGTTGCAACTGTGGTGAGAAAAGTTAATCAAGTGGCCACCCTTCTTGGCAAACATATTCATTGTTACAATTGGTAAAGGCTAGTCAGATGTCCGTATTTTCATTGAATTTCTTCTTTTTCGTTGAATAAATAACCTGCACATTTCGTAGTTTATTACCAACTGTTTAACCTCATACCATACCCGGTTAGAAGCATATCCCTTTCTGCTCTGGTTAATATACTCTTTTGATCGATTTATCAAATACAGGGTCTTTTCGCATGGTTTGTGGGAGTCCCAAAGATCGGTAAGACTTTTACTGCTATCTCATCACTGAATTTAGAATGAGTCGATATTTTTGATGGCAGATTTCATTCTGTTGCATTGGAGAATGCGGGCCGACTGTGAACTTATGAGTGCTGAATTTCGACTACCTAAAATATGTACATGATAGGTATCGCAATAAGTATCTTTCTAACAGCGGGTTGAACAGCCATGCGGTTTCTTCTGCATTGTAGACAAATGCAGTATTCATGAGTACCATTTTTTGCGGTGTACGAAGACAACCTCTCGATGCACGGGCGCTGTTAGCTATATAGGCTAGGATCCGTGAATTTTTAGGAGCTGAACCAAAAACATGTCAGTAATTCAGGGTTGTGTTTACGGAGTTCGGTTATCGATCACGTTCAGGTTGTACAACAATTAATCATACACTTTTATGCGTCATTCTCGGTTACTGTCTTTTGGTTACCCATTGGGAGAAATAGGAGACAGGAAATTTGAGTTATTCAAAGAGAAAAGGGAGAAATTTAGTAAACTAAAGGTGCAAACAAATTGAGAAAACGCAGGAGCGACACTCAGACATATGACTACGTATCTCTAACTACCTGTTACGATCATCCCGAGGTCCCCAGCCAGTGAGCCTCACGGGACCTATATGACCGAGTCTCCTGGTTTGAGTTTTCATACCCTCGTGCCAGGCCTTAGTTTGACGATCCTTGGCTTTTTTCCACCCAATATCTGTCTCGGAGACGATCGCTCGCCGTGGCAACCTGTTTGGTAAGAGGCGTAACAACTACCCCAACCAACGTAGTCTATGGAAGTTTACCACTTGCTCCACTGGGCAACCGCGGTTACCTAAAACTTTGCACCTAATCTCAGCATTGCTCAGGAGCAATGTTGTGTAGACAGCATTGCTCAAACACAGGTAGTCTATCTTTTTCCTGTTTTCCTAATGGCTAAGTTTATACGCCGTATAAGAGAAATGGTGGATCCACCACACTATACACTCGACCCTTCACGGACAGCCGGATGTCACGGCCATCCCACAAATGTCTCCAGTTGGCCGATGCCAACCGAGCCTTCTGTATGCGAGCTGACATTTCATTCGTGATGCGTCCACCGGGTCAGATGTAGCTACCCAAATATCAAAACCTATCCACTTCCTCTATTGCTTTTCCAGTAAGTGTGAGGCTGGGTGCTGGACTAACCCACTCTTGTAGTAACATTTTACAATTTGAGGGCGCTAAACGCATACCGAACATGGGTACGCTAGCACTCAAACTGTCCAGAAACGCTTGTAACATGCATGGACCGTCACTTAGCAGTACTATGTCGTCCGCAGATCAGACAGTCTTCCATCGGGGAGCAACTCAATGCCGCTATCCCCTCACGAAGGTAGGGCTGTTTCGATAATCAAATCCATAACAAAGTTGAATAGAAAAGGAGAGACAGGGCAACCCTGACTACCACCATCTTCTGTGTTAAACTCGGGTGAAAACTTGTAATTTTGGACTGTTTTTCGGCTATTAGCATAAAGGGATCTTAACACTAAAGTAAAATTCTCGGGCACACCATTCTGGAAAAGGCAGCACCAGAGTTTAGAGTGGTTGACGGAGTCGAAGGCTGCTTACCGATTAAGGAAGACAAAAATGATGAGTCTACCAAAGAAGTTTCTGTGTTCTGCTATTCGGTGAAGGATAAAAATATGGTCTGTACGGCGTGAAATAGGTCTAAAACCAGTCTAGTTCTTATTCGTGCACCGTTCACATGCAGCAGACAATCGATGGAGTTAAACACTAGCGAGAAAATTAGAGACAATGTTGAGCAAACTAACTTTCTTACAGTTTTTACAAGAGGATCTATCACCTTTCTTGTAAATCGTTATGATAATCGGTTCACACCATTCAGTTGGAACCTGTAATCTCTCCCAAACCGTTCTTAAGAGTTTCGTTAACATGTAAAGCAAGGCTAGACCTCCATGCTTGAAATCCGATGGGCACAGCCCATCCGGGCCTGAAGCTCTTTACCTTTAGAGATAATCTCCCCCCGGATTACATCCGTTTCAGACGGAGGACGGGTATCTACTGACAGTTTTATCCATAGCTGGACCGGGTATCGGGAAGTCTTCTGTCGATGGGGGTCAACTGAACTGTGCCTTAAAAAGTCTTGCCCATCTTTTAGGACGGCGTTGATGAATATGAATCAGTGTGCCGTCAAACTCCTTAATGACTTCGCTTACGCCTGCTTTCCTTCGGTTTGTATCCCTAATTAAACGAAAAATACTGCGACTCTTACTAATAACCGCAGCCTTCTCCGTAACTTTACACTCCTCTATCCACCACTTCTCGCGGTCATTTCTAGGCTCTTGATGAGCTAACGTTCGGGGGATGTGCACGCTGTATCCTATGTGGCATCAGGGGGAAGGGTTCTGCGAGCATTCAGCAGAGCAGCCCATATCCACTCTTCGTGTTTTGAGCCTGCTCTTGAGTCCGCCGTTGGTTGTACCGATATTTGCCTAGTTTCCTTGATTTGCTTCCAGTGTTAACCGAGTCCTTCGGCTGTGGTTAAACTGATAGGCGATCGCAGAGCTCTGCTTTGAAGGCCGATTTACAATTATCGCTGACATTGTATCTTGGGTAACTGTTGCCTGTAGCTTTACCAAAGTTGTCTGCTAAGTGTAAGGAGAATTCATCCCCGGCGAGTGCATCAGTGACCGAGCGGAGATGAGGATAATGTGAACAAACATAGCATACTTTCCGTATGTTCAATGAAACGAACAAATGCAATTTATTGAAAATACTTTGTTTTCTCTCCCCAAATGAAACCATACTACTTATGTCTACACTGTTCATCAGGTATACCTTTCAATGTCAAAAGTGGAAAATGGTTTATTCAGATGGCTGAGTGGGTCAAAGGGAATTGAATTGTTGTTTTCTGTTGCAGTACGACTAGTACCTACAAAGGAGTCTGTATTATCACTGTGTTTTCTACTGTGAGTTCGAGAAAAAGTGTAGCAGGAAAGTGCTAGTTTCACTCTCTTCTCCAGCGACTTTTAACCGTTTACAGAAAGGTGGGAGTTGATGATTCCCAAGCACTAGCATGCTATGCCCACTTCAGTTTGGCGTTACCTAAGTATCGCCACTTCTCCATGGCCTGTTTACGAACGTAGACGCCCAAGGAATTTAACCGAAGGAATAGAACGTCAAATTATCCTGATCACATTCAACGAGTTTATCAATCAGAATAGAGACTGATTCGGTTATTTTAAAAAGAAGTGTGACATTCTAAGTGGCAGAGGTATTTAGTGACAAAAAGTTCGACTCGGGTAGATCGATTAACTGACATTTTTACTGACGTGATAGTGGGAGGGAAGAAATCGTACTTAATATGTAATGTAACGGTAAACGAATGATTATGTGCTTAAAAAGTTTTTCTGCGGTTGACCTTGATGATCATTTGGCAATCTTGGACGACCACGGAGATGCAACCATCTGCCAAAGCACAATTAACTTATTTTTCAATATATAAAGGGCAGCAAATCCCTTTTCAATATACCAACCCCGTCATGCATCATATAGACATTGTTTCTTTTTCGTGGAATCCATGTCTTAGAGTAGTCCGCTTGTACTCATTATCTCGAACCCAGTTGATAACTTCTGGGGACTGGGGATCAGGCAGACATGTCTCACTGTTAATACCCAAGTTTTCTTTCCTGAAATTAATACGGTCTTAAAAGCAATATGGGTATCGCAGTTAGCTTAAAGCTGGTCTGCAGTCTGCAGAATTGGATTCCGGAGTTGATGAGTCGGATCAAACTTTACCCAGACAATTGAATCGATATTTGGCGCGCAATGTTCTTATACTTTTGGCACTCTAATTAGATCTTTTCGTAAGTAGCTTTTATACACCACCTCAGTTATCTAACATTTACTGATAGATCATGGCTTGGATAACGACAATATAAAGATACATCTTTGTTCTCAGCTACGGAAACTAAGGTAATTAAAAACCCCGCGGTTAATTCTAACCTCTTTCGTTCACAAATGCCTTTTCTCAAATCTACCTTATTACTTTCTGTTGAGTTTCCCGGCTTAATAAAGGTAGATTACAGAACTGTTCGTGGTTTGTTGATATACTGGTATCCTTGATTATTTACTGAGCCAATAATAACAAAGCTTGTTAATTGACATATCATCCACATCCACAAATCCATTGGTAAACTGCGACGCCTTTCATTTCGAACACGAAAGCTCAGGCAGTTTCGCTCATCCCAGTCAGTTATTTCTACTTTTGTTTATCTATGTGTTGTCCCCATCTTACTCTACTGTTCCCCAGTTATTTGTCCTGGTTTACTCAAACAGGATTTCAAAGTCTTACGAGTGTCTAACCATTATTAGTCGTGTCTCTTCTATTCCTGTGAATGAATTAGCTGTAAAGCTTTCGGAGCATCCCTTAGCTTCCTGTGTGAAATTTGCTGAGAGGATTATCACAGATTCTGACCACTCATTGCATGCAGAACTGACACTGTCGTTTCCATCATTCAACACACTCCCAATTTCGCCAAATTTCATAATGCATACCGCAATTCATCCATACCGTATCTTGCTCGTCTACTCATAAACAAAGAGCGGACAATAAGTGAACTTTGTCTTAACCTTGGATTATGAAATGTCCCCATGCCTGTAAAAACTTTCCTCCCCGTTGATTATGTACATTGTGACGGTTAGCGTGTATGATTTTTTAACTGAAATGTGAGCTCCAGTGCTTGCGAAAGTTATACACAATACAACACAATGGTATAAAATCCGCTTATAAGGTTCTGGACAATCCTCTACATCCACTGTATCTTGATTCATTCTTCTGTCGTTCCCATCCGTCAGCTCACTCTCTCGGCGGCTGCCCTCTTATATTTATCATTTATAAAATAATATAATACTTTTTACATTACTTAATTAATAATTTTATAATTATTTATTTACTGACTTAACCGGACTGATCAGGTGAAAAAAGAAACTGTTGTTACAAAACACTAATAACTTCACAAACAATTCTGGAGAAAAAACACAAAACGTCGCCCTCGAAAAAGGTTTGTGTAAAACTGTTCGGAAACTGAAACAAGAAGGGTCCGTAAACTCAGCCATGTCAGAAACAATAAAACCAGTAGGTAGACACATACCGATACTCTGTGGTCTACCAAAACTATACAATCAAAACGCACTGATGCGCCCAATACATATAAATTCAAAAGTGAATTTCTCGTGTAGATAGCTAATGAAGCGTGAAGTGAAAAGCTAGAAAGCACTGGAACGTTCACGCTTCATTTGCCATATACACGACGGTCACTCTTGAAATTGAACCCAATCCTCCATTACTCACTTGAAATTCATCCTTCTGCGGAATAACGAAATGGTTATCTGAAAGTTTAGAGCTTCTCAGAAGATAACCAGCGACCGTGGGATACCTATGAGTTTGTGGAAAATATTGAGTCAAGTGACATATCGGCAAAACATATGTGTTCTCTGTAGTGGCCTCTCTATTCACTAGCCTACCTCTCAGAGAAATCATTTACTACCTGTGCGCTCAAATTGAACGTAGGTGGATGAATATCGGTTTGCCCCTTGAGGATCTCCACAATTTAATTTACCTCATGCACGCATAACGTGCAATTCCAGTTCAATGGGAAAAGTACCGCAAGAAAGACAGGATCTCTCTTAGATCCCCTTTTGACCGATGTACGTATGCGGAAGTTGGAAACTGAAGTACTGGACGGTCACATAAAAGATTGTCTTCACAGAAACAGAATATTAGGTAATTATCAGGAATACTCACTAATTCGGGACTCTTGGTTTCGCATATACGAATCTGAACAGGATATCAGACCCTAAATAGTTTCAATTTATTTACAGGAATGAAAAGAAAAATGCATATCTCTCATGAATCGATTTGAAATGAACAGTTATATTGTTGTTGAATGCCAACTGATTCACCATTCAGACCGCTAGTAATTCAAGCCAGTCGAACAGACAACTCACTTCCTCAGTCGCTCGCCAAAAGACCCTACTATTGCCATCAGAGGGAGTTTTATACACCAATCTGTCAGTACCGTGGTAACCAGGCCAGTAAGGGACTGACTTGGTGCCGTGTTACATGGTCGTCACATGTGATAGATGAACGATTTCGGGTTCTGCAGTTGAACCATCCCAGTCTTGTGTATTGAATGAATGGGTTCGACAACACCGCATCCCAGCGAAATGAATGGAAAGCGGCTCGTTATCGATCGGTAGTCACTTTACCCTATGGTTGTTCCACTCCTGGCATGTTCAGAAATCCGGAAACTCAGACGTGTTCACTACGGGACACAGCTTCCAATCCAAGGTTGGTGTGCCTTCTGGTTTTCACCAATGTGCCCCCTAGATCGGTTTTCAACCCCTCATTTTCAAGCTAGGGCTAAAGCAGCATGAACATCAAAACTTCAAAGGTAGACGGGGTTATTTTCAGGTGGTGTAATGTACTGCTACTTTGATCGGCCACAGGCAAGCACCGGTTTTACTCTTTTGTTGGCAAACCTCTATTGATAGTCGATTGGGTTGCCCACGTGGTCGGTCGAATTGGTAAGCCTATGCATTTTTTACTGGTGGAGTCGTTGTGCCCGCGCCTTAAGAAATTCTAAATGATGGCCTTGTGAATGAATGAAAAATTGGTGAGTAAGAACGAAATAATCACGAGAAGCACCGTGGATCAGAGCATCATTGACCTGGTTTTTTTATAACTGATCAAGGGATCAGTTGGAAATTCGGGCTGCTGAGTGGAACAGTTCGTCCGGGTTTGGTATGTGCGGGTCAGGGAGACGGCAGTTATGGTCCCATTTCTTCCGATCTTCTACACTAACATCGTTTTACTCATCTGATTATGCTGTGACGTGAACCTTCACCCAATATTATTTTCCAATAGGTTTTTGAACTTCAACCCGACTCGGAAAATACGATCTGGTCAAAATTGGTTCAGTGAAATTTCTTGTTTCATGTCTCCGTTTTCGGAACTTCCTAAGGATCGGAAATTCATCGGGTGGAGTAAATGAGTATTTAATGTTTTCTTTGTGTTTGCGACTATCTTCATTGCGATGTAATCAATCCTGAGGGTTCGGCTCCTGACACACTGGTGTAAGGTACGATTGTCCGAATACGACGAATGCTGGATTGGCATAGTCTATCATCCCCCACCTGACCCTCGGAGGCGACCAACGAAACTCTCTTGTAAACTGTAACAAATTCTTACAGAAGGATGCACCCTTAGTGGGTGATTTCTCAGTAAAACAAGCAAACGATGGGGATGGTGGAATCTGTCAATATGACTTCCCTCATAGGATGCAGTGATCACGTAGTGCTTGGATACAGATATATTTATTATGCTTTAAATCCAAGAACTTCTCGAAATAACACACAGATTCGTAGACTACACAAGGTTGCAAACTTGGCACTCTCTAATCAGTGGGTTTCTTTAAGCAAAGAACTCAATCCGTTATTTTTTTGCCAGAAATTTATTGGAAGTCATACAAATTTACTAATATTAGTAAAAAAGTTCAGAGTAATCACGACATCTATCATCCGAAATTCATCTATTCAAAGTCGCAGGAGGAAATAGATCTCACCGAGGGATCTATCCTGGCGAGATTAAAAACGCCTTCTGGATGTCGTTACTGGGACTGGTTATCACATATTGAGAAACCACTGCACAAGGCTACTTCTTGAAGATAAATTGATGTATTGATGATGATGAAAGAACACTAGCACAGAGATTCAATCCATTTCACCTGTTCGACGAGCTTGGCAATTTGTTTGCAAACGTTTCCTCACCGGTCGACAACCTCCTCCTCATCCCCGCTCGCCTACCAGTTCAACGGCGAATCGAATAGAATACAGTGAGAACAAGGGACAAAAATAGCCGGTGGAGACCAACACACATAAACGAACGGGTACAGGTGGAGCACTGCCACTTCACAAGCACTGATGATGTCACCTTGGCTGGTGATGAAACGTTAGCAAACAAACTTCCTAGCTCGCCGAACAGGCGAAATGAAATTCACTTCACCCTAGCTACGGGAACCAATTTTCAATATTTTGTCAACAGAGATTCATCTCTAAACTGTTCTACTGGCAGGTTGGCTTAATTCGGAAAGTTAAATTTGGCATACCTGTTTTAAGCTGCGCTGGGAGATTTGCAGCCACTACAACGGAAGCAGCTGAAATGTAGAAAACTCAGTATTCCAAAGATTTCGCTCCACTACTAGTTGAAGGTCTACAGCTCTCTCGCCGGTTGCATCATCTTCCATGTCTTTCAGTGATCAACGTAACATTTACTACTGAAAACATCAAAGCAAAACTAATGGATTTGCGAAAAATGCAACCCAGGTACGGACAATAAACACTCTGAATCCTTTATCGTTTTGGTGAATCGCACATCCGAAACACTAAACATTCTATTCCAATGGCTGGTTAACCCAACAGCTCTCGTGCAATCATGGAAACAAGGGCTTATTTTAGCCACATACAGAGGTGATTGTCGTAGCGACCCCGCTACTTACCGATCTGTAACCCTCCTTCCAGTGTTATCGAAAGTCTTGGAATCCGTTATGGCAGACTCCCTGATGGAACACTTAGAAATGTACCACATATTTTTCGGTGGCTCAACATGAATTCAGGCGAAAACTGTCCCGTTGCACTAAATTGCTTCTTGTTCAAGATGAATCGACCAGAACAATCAACGAAGGGGATGCGATGGTGTGATTTAGCCGGACTTCTTAAAAGCCACTGATAGAGTAAAACAGCAAATTTTGTTACAGAAGCTCCTTTTGAGGTGTCGTGTTTGAGTGGATTAAGGCGTTCCTTCGACAACGGACCATATCAGTTCCATATCAGCTCGCATCCGGTTCTATCAACTTTATTCGCGGTATTCCACGAGGGTCTGTACTCAGTACCATATTTTCTCGCATTCATAAATGATCTACTGATTTTTCTAGGGCCAAAAACAATATTGTTTGCAAACCACGCCAAAATCTGGAACGCAGTCACAGATCATGAAGGCTCACTATCCCTTTAAGAAACACTTAACGCAATTTATCAATGGTTTAAGGAGAACGACACTGAATTTAATGTTTCTAATCGCAAAATCCTATCCCTACGCTACAGAAGTAGACTCGTTTATCTCCTGGGAAATCAACAGCTGTCATATACCTCCAGTTAGGACTTAGTTTTAGTTGTTTAAGAGGATTTAAGCTACTCGAACAATTGTGTCAGGGCTTCGTCCACTGCGGTGAAGAATGTCCGCTTGCGTTGGCGCGTCTTTGGTATTGTTTCCACGTTTGTTATCAGTGTACTTTCGACCGTACACCCATTACGCCATCCAGGCGCGAAGTCCATGGTTGTACCGTGATCGTAAGATTCTGGAGAGTTCACAAAGGATTGCCGCGAAGATCGTCAAGGGATTACACTGCTTCATCTACGAGGAGAGGTTAGGAGCAGTGGGACTATATTTTGCTCAGTACCGCCCGATTCGAGGAGACTTGATTCTGGTATACCAAGTATTGCAGAGCCCAAACCGTCCATGTCAGCCGCTACTCACGTTGTCGCCCGACATACACCTTTGGGAACATCGTTTCAAGTTACTGATTCCGAATTTTCGACTGAAATGCCGATGTCAATCGTTTGCAGTCAGAGTGTGCAACACCCTTTCATCTCACGTTGTCTGTGCGCTAACTTTTGAATCTTTCAAGTGGAAACTTGATGAAGCCCTGGCACACCTCGTACTACTACACAGCTAGAAACGTAAATTAGTTGAGAAATACACTGTGTTGTCTCCTACCCGAACTATATGTGACAATTATAAGTTATTGCCAAGAAACGATTCAGCGGTGTAAATGTTATATTGGGACAAGAGAAGCATCAGCTTGCAAGTAATTCCCGTAATAAAACTTTTACTTAGAATACTGAATGGATAGGAATCAGAGTGAAAACGTTCTCCAACCTTATCTCTAAAGAAATCGTGAATTCGATGATAAATGATTGGAATACAACCACAAACACTAGCTCTGTCAATGGATTACAAGCAGAGCACTTGAGAAAAAACGGATGCGCTTGAGGATAAGTAATGTGTTAAACACGTGGGATTGGAATCACAGAGTTTACAAACAACACACTAGCAGGACATACAGTGTGCAGTTCAGGGTTTGTTAGTTTATGGCGGCCTGTTAGAAGAGAACGAAATGATTGTATTCAATTATATTTTCTAATAGCAAATCAGAAAATTTTCTTGTGAGGACCAAGCAACTTGTTGGACAACCAGTTCTACGTATGGTGTTCTTGAATGATAATTGTGTGGTAGGGGGCTGTGCCATCGCCCGGCTCACTACCATGCCTGATCTATTGAAACTTTACTTGGTCCGCCACTCCAAGTTTCAGGATCATGGTTGCCGGCTTCCTTATCACAATATAAACATGAAAGTACAAAGACGCAAACGCTCACGTTCTCACTCGTCAGACACCACCCACCTTCAAATACCAAACTGCACTTTTCATTCCTCTTTTCTACCCAAAGCTGGTGTCTTCGCTTTTAGTCACCAATCAGTCGCCGCCTCCAGGACCCAAAATGTTAACTTTTCCAATTGTGAATTTCAGCTGATGTGATTAAAGCTTCGGCCTCCTTCCTTTGATCGTTACTTTTGTGTTCTAAATCGTTCCCTCAGTAGTGGTCACTCCTCCGTGTTTGATTTTTTATCCGAACCCAACCACCATGTTAGCCTCTTGGGAGATTTCAAAATCAGGATAGGTTGACATATTCATCTACTACTTCTTCTTTGGGGCGCGAAGCCGAACATTTCTCTTTGGTCGACAAACTGAGTCAACTAGTTGACCTCCCCACGCGTGCCCATGATTAAGCTGGAGTTCGTGCCCGTACCCTCGATCTAGTTTTCACCGTGATCCCCTCTTTCTTCTCAAATATTTGAACTCTACCCACTTGGCTCATCGGCTCACTGTATTGTTTCTTGCTCCTTTAGGTTTACCAGCCCCGGAGTGCCACCCACGCATTATGGCGCAAGAACCTAGTCAACTGGGACGGCTTCCGTGATTTCCTAGCTTCTTATTCCTGGAACGATTGTTGTTTCCCTTTGGATGTTTCCAAATCTGTTTCCAACTTCATCGATGTTGTTCTTCAAGATATGCATATTTTTATTTCACACTTTTCCAAACCCGCCAAACCCAATTCCCCCGAGTGAATTTACCATGCATGTGATCGTGGTGTACGCCTAAAATGCTCGACCTTCCGCCGCTGGTGCCGTTCGCCCGACTCTCACCATCGCTTTGTGCAGGCTTGGAACAGATTCTCGGCAACCATTCAGAGAACCGAAGAACGCTTCGTTCGCTTTAAGGCCAAAAACTTGGTCTCGTTCGCCACGGATATTTCAGTCTTTTGCCAAAGCAATTTCCCGTAATTTTAGCCCTTCCAGCTTCTCCCCATCTGCAATTCCTTTGGTGATCTTGTTTGTCAACCCCACGAGAAACCTGAGATTTATGCTTCTCAGTTTGCTGCCAACGCAACCCCACCCCATTTTCTACGCCTCCACCTTCGTTCTTCACTAGCACTAAGAAAATACGTCAAACACTGCACTCGCTAAACATAAACAAACCACCGGTCCGGACGATATTCCACTATGGTGATCCAGACTTCCGTGGCCGCAATCCATGCACGACTAGGTACAGTTTCATGTCACCCAATCACTGTTCAGGAAGCTCGACCAATGGTACACTGGGCGAACATGACATCCGAGTTAGTACATATGATGCGTCGGCGCAAACGGTTACGTAATTGGACGACGGCCCTTCAACCAATCACATGAGCTTTTACCTTCTATAAAACATGCTCTAATTCTATCAATAAACATAAGCATTTGCTACTATCAATTCCTCGTGTATTTCACTGGTGTTCGCAGTTCGAAGTGGAGCCAATTCAGTTCTGAACAGTACAGTACGGATTCTCGTATTCCAAAATTCAATACTATTCCGATTATTACATCCACCCATTGTTCTCAAAATATGCTCTCGAGCTGAGCCAATTTTAGGTCGTTTTTCAGTATTTTCCTCTATCGCTCTTCTTTTCCAAGCCCTTGCAAATGCGCCGTGACTTTTTCCCATTCCCAAACGCGATGAGCCTTCCTGACCCCAACATTTACCGACCCATTTCCCTCACATTTGTTCTTTCGAAAGTATTTGAACCTATCATCTCTGACCAACTATGCACGGTCCTCGTAAATGAAGGACCACTGTGCAACCGCCAGTATGGCTTCAGAAAGCTTCGTTCCATCGGTAACCTGCTGGCTCTGTGTCTCACAATCCCGGTCAGCTTCACTCGATAAACACGGAAAAACACACCTAGTCTCGCTTGACATCTCAAAGGTCTTCGACCGAGTTTGGCACGAAGGTCTGCTGGCGAAATCACCCAGGTTCGGGTTCCCTTCGGCGCTTGTAGCGTGGATATCAAGTTTCCTCATTAAGCGAAACAACTTCATCCGAATTGATGGGGTTCTTTCTCAGCCGTTCCTTGTGAGTCCTGGTGTTTCCCAAGGTCCAGCACTTGCCTCCACCATGTTTCTTCTATTTATCAATGATCTAATTTCCAAAACTGTCAACCCGATTCATTCTTTTGCCGATGACATCACCCTTCACTGCTCCCTCTCCTACGGCACTACTCATGAGGCCCAAACCAACATCGATCGTGACCCTAGTGCTGTTGATGTGTCATTCAACTCCGATATTGAATACATCTAATTCTGGACAACGTAAACCACGTTTCATTCAATGGTTCTGAAATCTCTTTTATTTTGCAGTCTATCAAACACCGTTTATTCTACTCCGTTTTCTTTTGATTCCACTCGATGGCGTTTCACAGACTCTGTTTCTCTTCTTGAACTGCCCATAACTTCTACTTTATGCTGGTCTCCTTTTATAGTTCAACTTGCCTCTCATACTGCGCGTAAGGTTAGTTTCTACTTCGCTCCAGTTGTTTTCTCACTCCAGCCCATCTTTTTGTACTGTACAAAGCTCAAATCCGCCCTGACGTTGAATACTGTAGTCACATGTGGGGTGAGGCTTCGTCTTATTCTCTTCGCTTTCTTGAGCACATTGAACCAAAGACCATCCGGCTAATCGATGATCCTTCTCTAAAATCCAGTCTGCAGTCACTAGCTCATTGTCGGGCAGTTGTTTCATCATCCCTACTCTAACGTTACTACTTCGGATTT
>UZAN01041344.1:13351-23569 GCA_900618425.1 Echinostoma caproni | reverse complement strand
ATAGTGAATTCTGCGTTGGGTGACGTAGTGAAATAAACCTCAGGCCAACGTGAATAAGAGTCAATAATCACTAGGGCGTTGTATTTGTTTAGGAACGAACCACAGTAATCGACATGAACTCGCTGCCAGGGTTCAGAAGACATTTGCCAAGGAGTCCACTTAGATGGTTGTGTGTGAGCTTTGTGGATGCAGTCAGTACACAATCTGGCCACCCGACGCAAATCACTGTTAAGCTCCGGCCACTAACAAGTCAAACGTACAAGTGATTTTATCTTCTCAATACCGAGATGTCCGGAATGCAAGTCACTCAGCACTGCGGAGCGTAAAGATAGAGGAATGATTGTTCGGTCATTAAGACATAATATTCCATCACAAGTTACTGAGATTTCTTCACGGCGTTTATAAAACTCTGGGAACCGGCGCTTGGTGTCAGCTCGCCAACCGTGTCGAACACAAGAAATAACTGCATGGTAGTACTTCTTTGTCTCTCGGACTAGGTCGGATCGATAATCAGATGTATCAGGCTCCTCTGACAAGGCATAACGCGATAAATAGTCCACTTGTTGAATCATTTGAGCCTTGCAATGTTGAATGTCGTAAGAATAACCGGCTAGTGTGACGCTACATCGCTGTACCATGGCCGCTGATGACTTTGCCAGAAATCGGTGGGGATTATAAATGAACTTCAATGCCTCGTGGTCCGATATAATTGCGAAATGTGAGCCATATAGGTATTTGTGCAATCGAGTAACAGCCCAGTATACTGCGACAGCCTCTCTGTGTGTTTGGGAGTAATCACGTTCAGCATGCGAGAAGTACATAGAACTGGATGACCATTCTGCTCCAACACTGCTGCAATGCCAACTGGTGATGCGTCTGTAATTACTGTCGAATGTGCTCTGGATGAAAAGGCATGTAAAACTGCATCAGTGGAAAGAAAACTTAGTAAGCTTCTAAGGGTGATTTCATGAATACGTGTCCATCGAAATGTTCGCTGTGAGACAGGTGTGAACAATGGTTCTGCTTTTGTGGCAGAATCTGGAATGAAATCTAGAATAATACTGAAGTGAACCGAGTAATGAACGAAGTTCTTCAACTGACTTGGGAGAAGGTTAGAAAGAGAATAAAAACGAGCAGGATTTGGACAGAAACCATGTTCATCAACAAGAAAACCCAAACAGGAAACTTTTGGTGTAGAAAATATACATTTATTTGCATTGATATCAACATTATGGATATTGAACCTTTCAAGCAGTAAGCACAGACGCTTATCGTGTATTTCTTTGGTTGGTGCATGAACGATAATGTCATCTTGGTAAGCTGAAACTCCATCCAAACCAGAAGTAAGAGAATTCACAACATTTTGAAATATAGCAGGTGAAACCATAAGACCAAATGGCAAAAAGTTATAACGAAATAGACCAAACGGTGTGGTAATTGTGGTCAATGCACTAGAATTATCATCAAGTTGTACCTGAAGAAGTGCATCCTTTAAATCTAGTTTGGAAAAGAACTTTGATCCATGCAGTTGATGGAAAATGTCTACGGGTTCAATGGTTGAGCAGCTACTTTGCTTTAAGTATCTGTTGACTGTGATACGGTAATCCCCACAAATTCTGGGTGTTTTACCATCACGTTTCAACGAAACCACAATATGGGTAGCCCAAACAGAAGAATCCACAGGCGTTAATTCACCCTTCTCAATTAAATCGTCCAAAACTTTCTTTACGGGTTCACGGAGACTCAGTGGTATAATTCGACGTTTCATAAATATTGGGGAACCATCAAGTTCCAAGTGAATTGGGTCCATTTTAATTCCACCCTTATTGTTGGATCATTTAAGAACCAACTGATGCAGTCAAGACCGTTGATCATCAGTAAGAAATGAAAGAGAAATTTCCATACGTTTCATAGAATCGAGGCCAATGATAGAAATGTTGGAATCAATAACAAGAAAGAAACAATTGAATGTGTGCTGTTCATCATCAGTAAGGAGTAGTTCACACGAACCCAAAACAGGAAGTTTATGGCCAGTTATACCTTTAACCGAAATGTCAGTTGTGTTTAGATACACACGTGGTTTCAAATGTTGAAGAACAATCTTTGAAATAAACGAATTCACACTACCTGTGTCTATGATGAATGAATGACGAAGGCAATGATTGACTGTGAATGTACGAGTAATGTGTTGAGACTGGTTGGAACTGTTAACGGATAAAGCAACAGACTGAAAATAGGTAGAGAAGCATGAATCAGGGACTGAGTTCTGTGTCAAACAGTTACGTGTGCTTCGACAAACAGCCTGGATATGCCCAGACTTACCACACTTGTGGTACTAGTCATTGCGAAATTTACAAGTCAGTCGAGAGTGTCGCCTACCATACGATTTGCAAGGGTTCCAGTGGCAGATGTTATTATTTGCAGGTTGTGTGGACGTCGGACTGTGATTAACAGCTTTGTTGACACTTTTGAACTGCCGCGTCTGTTGAGCTTCAAGCACTGAACCACGACTGTGACTGAACAATACTTTCGACTCCTCACGTACGGCCGCACGTACATCCTGGTATTGTTCACAGACCACCTTTGCGGTTTGAAATGTAGTTTTGAATCAACAATAGCTGCAGTTGTAGCTCAGAACAGTTAATTCCAGCAATGAGTCTATCCCGGAGGTGAGTTTCAAGCTGATCTTTGAAATTACAGCTTGCAGCCTGAGTCTGCAGCTGAAGAATGAAGTCTCGGACAGACTGATTAAGATCACGAGCAAGGCAATAGAGTTTCGCTCGCCTCGGTGCTTCGAAGTTGACTGGCTGGAAATGCTTTAGTAACAGATCCTTCAGTTCTTCATACTTCAGTTGTATTGGTGACTCTGGGAATTCCAAATTTTTAATCAACGCGTAGGCTTCCTTCCTAACAACTGAGAGAAAATGTGCCGTCGTCTTCTCGGCATCCAGACTCTTGCAAGTGAGACACCGAATCTCAAAACGCTCCAACTAATCTTCCACATAACGTGAATTTGAATGAATACCAAGAATTTTCAAGTTGCAGGTGTCCATAATGAGATAAAAACCGGCCGCTACGCCAAATGTGGTAATCTGTACTTGGTATCATGAATTGAATCGCAATAATCCGCGCAATTAAGTTTCAACCGAACTGGTACACAGTATGAAATAGAAATCCAGAATATTGGAAGTCAGATTGTATTACGCGCCGAAATTGTACAAAGCAATCGATCATGTAAAGAAACAAGAATTTTCAGTTTATACACGATCACCACACGAATGTTTGCAAAATCAATATTTGTAGGAAAAAATGTCCCAACGTTTCTTGACCTCAGAATATTTCGACACATTTTGATATGACTGATCTACAGCGACATGTCTAAGGGCTGTACGTCTAGGCAAATGGGATATCAACGGTGGTTACATAATATCCGGGTTTGGCTATGTAATTATTGGTTGAGGCCTGTTTGGTTCAAGCTTGATGAAAAAATGCAGTTCATCAACAACGGGAATCACTCTGGCGATCGGTCAGCTGAGGGAATTCAGCACACCAAGACGAAAGAAGAAGGCCAAGAAAGCAGCAATCAGTTTGAAGAAAGCAAACGGATTAAATCAAGTGTCCGAGCAAAGGTCGTTGACAATCAGCTTGTGTGTTCTCCGGTGCTGTTATTGCTAAATGTGCTGCAGCGAATTCGGTTACCGGAGGTTGTTGGTTTCTCCTTGACTTTCATGAAACTGTAACACATAGTTATAAAACTAGTGTTGCCTTGGCGCATTGGATCACCACCGGTTGTTACGATGATTGCGTATGTTGAGAATAATAACGGTGTGGCGAACAAGCTCATTTTCAGTTATTCGTAATCGTGCCATTACATAACATCAAATAAGGCCAACAACAAGATCCAACAGGGGATGAGGGATTCGATTACTAATAGTTCAGTTCTGGCTCTAGTCATGCGTGCGTGTGCTTCTGTGAAATTGCTCGTGTTCGCAAACACCACCCGGTTTGACAGGAACAATTAAAATAATTACGAGCGTGGTGTGTTCGCATCTCATTGAGTCAAGTCATTCGATGGATATGGTAAGCGCGTTCCGACCGATTTAAAGGGTTTGATACAGGCAATCAAGTTCGGTGAAGCACGGTCGAAGCCCTAAGCATTCGAATTCACACACACACACACACACACACACACACACCTTGTGCGCCCTGACCCACTTAATCCACTTCAAAACGTGTGCAATCACTAGAACTTTTGACAATGGGATCAATCTCACGCAAGCGCACATGCACGCACGACTTACGGGCTAGAGCTGAACCATAAGGACTCGAATCTCTCAGTTCCTGTGTGTTCTAATTGTTAGTGTTTCACGGGGATCTGTTGATTCAGTTTCGATGAGACCTGTAATGTTATGTGATGGCAAGGCTAGGAATAACTGAAAACGAGCTTCTTCGGGGCATTTTCCATGTTCTTAATGTGTTCTGCCTGATTAATGAAACGATTGCTTATGTGCCCAAGATCTAAGAAATCTTCCTCCATCTCGCTGTCTTTCATTTTTGTTTCTTTTCTCAAATAGTAATAATCATTGGGAAAACTTTCAGTAAGAGGTGTATAGCTGATCAGTTACAGTATGATTTACCGAAAAGTGCAAAGTTGGACGGCGTGGGCGGGTTTTGAATGCACAGCCTCCGAAACGATGATATACTGATCTTTGTTGTTTAAACCCCGTAGCCATCCTTCCCGCAAGTTCAACCCGATTACTGATCCACTAGGAATGTCTAATCTGTAGCCATTATTTCATCATGTGTTGACAGAGGGAAAAACCAATTTAGAACACTAGACGACTCGAAATATAGTTGAGAAGATGAGGTGAGGTAAACGAAAAGCTATCGCTGAATAAAAAAACAATTTGGCGCACATCATGAGAAGCAAACTGATATACGAAGAGGAGGACCAGAAAAATGAAGAAGTTAATGGTCGATCAATAAGAGAAATTCAGTGTGTGGAATGCCGTGCGGATGAATCAAAATTTAAATCTGAAAATAACGAATAACAAATTGCAAGAAGAAGTGTTGAATGCGTGAAAATTATGATAATTGAGGAAGCCAAACGAGAAGCTGTATTCGAGCTCGGTATCGGTGACGCATTCACTGCACTAAGATTACGATCTATATAAATGACGGTATGATGCGGAGAGAGGAGAGATTTTGGAAAATGCAGGCCTCATCGGTATAGGAAAGATGGGTGGTGGTCCTTGACAGATGGTCTTTATAAACATAACAAAATACGGAACCCCGAATAAAATCAGCATTCACAAGAAAGAGCTAAGAGGGAGAACCCCATGATATCGGATAGAAACGGTCCTCTCTCATTGAGTAAACTGGATGCTACAAGAGCCAATGGAAAGCTCTAAAGTAGACCGGCCGTGTCGGGGGACGTTCAGTGTTATTTCGTTTTCGAGAAGCAATCAGAATTGGCTGGAGATAAAAGTTTCCACTCTTTTTTAAATAACAAATGTGAGGTGTATTAGGCGATTGTGTTGAGTTCGGAGACATCTCAGAATTTGAAAACAGGCTTGTTTCCACAGTACTGGAAAAGCAGAATGATGCGGCGAAAGGCAAAAACGATGGTGTAAAGCAGCAATGAACTCCGAGTAAAAGGCGGAATACCGCCAGGGTATGGCGATCTGCTTGAAGCACTTGGTCTGTCTTCCTGATATTTATACAGAGAGAAGCCAAGGTGGTAGAATTGTCGAGTAACGCTTACAATTGAAGGTAAACTTGGAAGCAGACTTTGACTTTCTTGCGTCCACAACCAAGGTCATCAGAGGAATTAGTGATGGAAGGCAAATTGTGTGGTGAGTCAACCCTCCAAGATACCGATAGCTAAAGGACTAAGCGTTCCAGTTACTCAACAATGGACCGACCAATATTATCGACTAATCAAAGACTATGAAATTCAAACAGAATGTTTATGAATCGAATAACAAGAACAGCAATTGGTTGATGCCCGTGTAACCAATGGTATTTTTATTTACTTATTATTAAATCAATAAACGGTTACTTCTGTGGTCCTATTCCTGCATCTCTGTGACGGTAGAATCCAGCATCCGACTGTCAGTGCGATTCCATGCTTCATCTGTGACCGTGATTCCTTATCAGTGTTTAGTGCCCATTCCGATTACTACAAATAGCTAGGTCAGAGATTCTGAAAATTCAAAATGTTCATCTAACGTTGGTCGGCATACACCGATTAAGAAATTTGAAGATTCCAGGATGATCGGGTTGCAGCTTCGGTTCACGTGAAGGCAGAGGTAAGGGTATTGATTTCCGATGGGGTGACCGATTTCTTGGTATCACCTGCATCAACTTATACCGTTGTTGCAGATATTGCCTGTCTGTAAACGCAAAACCTTGTTCTTGGGGAATTTATTCTGCTACGTTCAGTTTTGATGCCGGCAGCCTAGACGCACATACAAGCGTCATTGGAACTGCACCCTCTCGCCTGATAGTTCAGTTGGAGGACAAAATCGCCACATGACATTTTGTCCAGACGAGTCCATGAATAGAACATGGCCCTATTATACGCCTAAAAGCTAGTCGGTATCACACTACATAGCAGCAGGTATTTAATGGACTCATATAGCACTTTAGAGGAGGGGGGCTTCATAAAACTAGAGATTCCTCAAAAAAGCATTGAGAAACATTGTCGATTGACTATTGATGCGGCCTTTTATTACGCCACAATTTCGTGCTCCTAAAATAAACAAACTATTACTTGAAATATGATCCGATATGGAATTTCCAAAAGTCGGCTAACTCTTTCTTGCAATGAATATATTACGATAAACTAAAAGTAAACATTGTAAATGAGTTTTAACATGTAGGGATCACACCAGTCCGGTAACTCATTTTCCATCCAGAAGTATTTCATATTCATTATTTACGCTACTCATGAGTACTAAATATTAGGATTGAAAGAATACCTTTTGCCACAACTCAAGTACTTATGAGCTAAATCTAGATTACAATTCCGGTCTGATTGGGACAAATCAGCCGTAACTGGCACCAAGGCCTGATTTGGAGGGAGGTTTTTGAATGCAGTTAAAGACTGATAACTGTGTTCCCGTTCGTTGCGATCAAGAAAAATGAACTGATTGACCATCACGGAAGACGACATCTAAACAAATATCATTTTCTTCACTTTTTTACTCTCAAGTGGCAAACTCCTGCGTGAAGATGAAGCAATTTCACTTATGTTTCTGACGATGGCTGCCAAAAAGTGGCGTTCACCGACCAAGTCGGTGCAGGGTGAAATTCGGTTCTGATTTGAACTTCAGAATCTACTTTCAGAAAGTTACTCTGTTTTCTTTGATTATGACGATCCAGGCATTCGATTTACCACCGAAACGACAGCTGCCACCAGGATACGGAATCGGAGAGTTATTAGCGGGACGTCGGAGAATATGACCATATCAATGGAAATGACGGTAGAATGGAGTAATGTTGTCAGCTAAATTCCTTGTCAGGTAGTCAGTCGGGCCACTTTACTTTCGGGGTGTGCTCTAATTGGCTACCACTGGAAGCCGTAGTTCTAGACTGGGTGTATGGCTGTTTCATACACTTTTACCTTGCTATTTAGGCTAATGTTGGTGCTTAATCAGCGGGATTGTAGAAAAGTCATTCGAGCGAGGTCAACGCGTCGCTGCATTTCACCTTTTGCTTTGCTGTTGGACTGGATGGTCAAGCCGAAGTATTTTAAAGCTGGCTCGCTACTGATAGAAGCTGGATTTTGTGCTAGGACTATGTCAGTCAATAGAGCTTCGGTTTTGGATGGATTTATTTCCAAGCCAACTTCTTCGGCAAGACGGATCAGAAAGTCAGTGATTGGCTGCATGAGTTCCGGTCTATATGAGATAATGGTGATGTCCCCCACAAATTCCAAGTCCGCGATTCAATTATCCGACCAAAGTTGCAATCCAGGGGAATCAGTGAGGCCACGATTATTCATCCGGGCAGTGGCGTAGTTCAACAGCATTGGAAATAGTAGGCAGCCTCTTCAAAATCCGGAGTTCGAGGGGAAAAACCTAAGCCTCCTCTTCTTGGGACCGGATTAGGATCTAGGTCTTTTTATATCCGTTGAATTTCTCAGGTATGCCATCTACTTGCATTTTGTCTCACAGTAAATTTCTATGGACGGAATCAAAGACTGGGCTGAACATGATGATGCATGCGGTCTTTGGCTGCTGGAACTTGTAGAGGTGCTCCAAAAGTACGACAGAGAGAGGGGTGGGGTAAATATCTAATCACCACAACCCCTACCACGGCAGAAACCATCTTTGTTTGACCGAATGCATGTTGCTGAGAAGCGATTAAGCCGTATAATTGTAAGCAGTTCAGCCGCCATTTTGATCAAACGAATGCCATGGAAAATCTGGCACATATTCTTGTCACCTTTTGTTAGGATGAGTAGCAGAATAGAGTGATCCAAACTTTGGGAAAGATTTTCGTTTCCCCAATCCGATGAAACAGTGGACGCAGTGGGTTTAGATAAACACTTTTCAGTTTACTAATCACCTAGGCGATTTACTCCCCACCTGGTAACTCCCAGTTTAATGCATATGGTTCACAGCTTTCTTCTACCACCGGATTACAGGGTTACCTAGCCAGGTGCGTGACCTACTGAATTCTTTATCACATTACGACAAGTCAATAAACATGCCATGTTTCATTTATCCCGAACGGATACCAAGTATTGCTTAAGGTTTGAGCCTTAGCATTAAACACCAAGGTTTACGATGATGAATTTCTTAACCCTTAGGCTTTCTATATTTACCACAGCCCAGTCAATAAATCAGAATCAAATGGATCGAAGGTGCACTAGTTCATCACCAACTTGTGATGATCATTAAAGTAGCGGGATAATTCAAGAAAGCAGTTTTGCAGTAAATTTGTTTTTTACGCCGGCTAACTGGTCCATATTTTCCGCTCTAGGTAAAAATCAAATAATACTTTAAAGAATGGCTCATTTTTGTTCGGCAGTCTGTGTTTTATTCGCAATTTGCTCCTTAGATCTGTTTAGACATTTAAAACAAACCAAGGATCCTATAGAACCTTGAATTACTTTGCGTGTTACTTAATTTATTTGAGTAGTAATAGTGGGATGAAACAGCTACACAGTGGTTCCAACATGGTTCAGTGGTGTGCGAGAATCCGGCGGATAATTCAAAAAACCATTTTTTCTCCTGCTACTCAAATAATAATCTGAATATGTGAATTTCGAGAAGGTGAACCGTTGACGTTTTTGGACAACTGACTCATTACGAAATACGTATGTATTCAGCGTCAGTTTTGTGCCGACTCACAGAATTACGCGCACGGCTGCTTTGCAAAAGTAAGGAGTTGGAGGCACAGGTGTTGAAGCTCGCCGTTTTCAATTCTTCGCATATAGAAAAAATGTCACCGACGATATTTCTATTCTAATAAGTACCGGTTGGCAATCAAAACGACAGGTCTAAAATTGACAGAAACACACGCACATTCTAAAAAGGCAATAACAAAATTGTGGAATTGCAATCAAGCCGGTGAGTTACTTTATATGCAGTTGTTAAAATCTATCTATTTATCTATTATTAACACCATTATTATCGTCTGTTTAAACTGTAGCATTGTGGTCATGAAGTGGGATTGAAATTGAGAAATGTTACTGTGTTTACCAATCCAATGGATTGTGTGCAGAGCGTGTCCGCATTATCCCAAATTCACACTATTCCCTGGATTTTCACCCCGGATCCCGAGTGGCTTTTGTCGAGGACTGAGAGTATCCAGAGTATCGGAATCCATTTCAGTAGTCCAGTCTCAGCTCTGGCGCTTAAGGCAATACCAACGCCTGCTTGACCAGACGCTGATGCGATAGGGTCCTCGGAGGCGTGCAGGTGGATCTGAGGGAGACGTTAATTGGATCATTGAACTCGGAACCTGAATGCATATTTCCGATAGACAACACACCAGTCTCTAGACTTTCGAGCGTACGGGCAGATCTGCTAGTTGTCCTATACGAATTAAAGTTATTACGTAGCAACAAGCCAGTTTGAACGCAGAATGTGTTCGGATAAATGAAACGGTAGGCTCTGTGTGATAGCACAGCTGAGACATGCCGAAGAGGATAGCGGCGAGCTACAACGTGAACCTACATCAGTGGAACCATCCAAGATAGAAAAT
>UZAN01041344.1:0-12778 GCA_900618425.1 Echinostoma caproni | reverse complement strand
GCTCAGTGCAGGTTTTGAGAAGAGAGAGTTTTGCATGAGTGTATGAGTCTGAGCATAAGACCATGGTTAGATTGTGGTTGTGGTATTGCCATTCAGCATTCGGGTATTATGATAGACTCCACCACCGCCTATGACAATCATTAAGGAACGATATAATCATTGTATCCATTGTGACCCTTTTTTGTGGCTTCAGTCCACCAGCGGAATGTGTTCGAGAGTTATTACGACTAGTATTATAATTCCACCAGACGATGGCATTCATACCACAAAATATCTCATTTGGAACGAGTTTTCAGAATTCTCATACGCACACAGGATAGTTATTCGGACGGTCCAGTATTAGATGCGCATTCTTGTAGTTACCACACTGAACAGCAGCAGTTCGCTCCAACAGATCTTGTTCAATTTTGACAGCATCATTTTGCGAACTACTCACAAGTATGAATAGTATCTTACAACATTAATAGTCTGCCTTTTTCGTGCATGTGATATGCGTGCATGCGTGATAGTACGTAGTTATTGGTTGTACGGAGTATTTTCTCGTGTTCTGTTTAACGTTTCTTCATTAGATTGCATTACGTTCCCCGGTGTATGGATGGTGCTTCTCTAGGTAGGATTTTACAACTTGTGTTTATATTTAGGTTGACCACGCTGACAGGTGCTAGAGGTTTTTCCTCACTCTAGCATGCTTTCTGATAGCTTTCTGATATTCTTGACAGTAGAGAAAAGTAAACCATCGTTGGTCACAAAGGAACAATATAACTTTTTGGATAACTATTTAACTATATATTCTTGTTGCTAACCCGGTGAACAAGAATACGAGACACATTATTCGACGTCACCCTATGTAAACTAATATTGATTGAACCGTTTTATGCATGTGCCCATGGTTTGTTCATCGACTTACCAATAGTGCTGGCTAACACGCACGCATGCACACAGACAAGTTGGATTGATTTCACCTATTTCATGATCGATTTGCTTCAATTAATCGAACTTCAGTATTGAGCTGTTTGTGTTGACTGATTCGGTGCCTGTCCTGGCTGACCGCACACAAACGGTATGCAGTTCGTACGCTTTCCGTTTTTCACCTCGCTCGCCAAAATGTTTGCTTATGCGTTTGCTTACTGATGTACTGCTCTGCCCACTGAAGTGATTGCTCCGATCGTATTAAACGAATTTATTCTTACAGACTGTTTGTTAGCTTCTCAAATCTCGATGATAAATCAGAGTTTAGCCGTAGAATCGAGCACGCTTTCAACCGTCTGATTGTACCCTATCTCTGTCTTCTTTTAAGGTAGTCTTCAACTCTTTCAGAGATGCTTACTGCTGCTTCTGATCCACTCCGCTCCACTCCGAAATGATCCCACAAATTATAGATTGAACTGACACTAGGTGATCGAAATTGCCTTCGTACACACATGAAACTCACGTTCGACCATGGAACAGTTGGAGCGAGAGAGCAAGCGGGTTAGTGCGTTTGTTGGAGCAACAGAACAGTCGACCGAAGCACACTCTGGAGCTGCCTATCCTTGCAGAACAAGCCGAATAAGTTTATTTCAACAACATTGTAGAGCACATTGCTGTCGCAGCGGGTGGAGGGTCTAATTGACTCAGTCGTATGAACCAATCAAGAGGAGCTGGTCAAAGAATGTGTAATGACCATCTGAACAGTGACAGACGAACGGAATTTTATTGGAAAACAGACACGGAATCGCTTGACCCCAGTTAAGCAGTAAGATGCCTCAGGTTGAGAGTTGCATCTTAGGTCAATCGAATTCGCACAGGTCATTTTTCATTACACAACTTAGTGTGATGTACAGCAGACGGGTTAAACCCCATTATCACGAGGACCTGCTGTTCAGATAGAACCCGGTAACCTAAGCCTCGGAATTTAGAGTGGCAAATCACACAAAGCCCGATAGATTAAGCGTGGTATCAAACCGGATGATCGTAAAGCTGCCTACCACCAAAGTTGAGTGTTGATGGCGGGGCTCGAACCTCGGACCAAAGGGTCCAAAGCACACCGGCGATAGCGACTAAACCACTGTGCCACCACCACCTTTAGATCGAAGATGATCTAAGAAAAAGACATCTGAGGTTATTCATAGTTGTTCAAACGAAGCGAATGCTCAGTTAGTCGAAATGTGGATCTTTCTTGAGGGCTGTTTGAAAAAAGGGCCATCTATGTGACTGCTTTTGATTCATAAAACTTGACTTGTTCTGCTGCTTCAAGAAATGTGTATTTTTCCAATTGCCCCCTCACAAACTCCGTTGTTGCAGTGTACACAAATGAGAGCAAAAGATCAGGTACAACTAAAAAACACAATTGTGATGATTAAACCCTCCGAGATAACACCAACCAAGGAAATAGGCATACACTTTCTGGACAATGGATCACAAGCCAATGTTGATCAAGCAAATACAATCCAGTTCAAACAGAACGCGTGTGACTCGGAGAACAGAGACGGCCATTGGTTGATGCACGTCTAAACAATGATATTTATATTTGCATATTATTTAATCCTTTTGAATTATTTCGATAAATGAGCCACTACTTTTGTGGCATTCTCCCTACATCTCCGAGACGGCAGATTCCAGCAAACAATTGCCAGTATGATTCCACGTTTCATCTGAGACAGCGATTAGTGATTTGAGATCCGTGTCTACTCCAATTTTTATAAAAATGCAAATATTAGTGAAACAGAAGTTCAAATGGTGCGTGTTGTTTGTCTGAGAAGTAACTACGTGTAGAATACATCGGTTGAGAATAACTTGTTTTTTGTATACCCGTTCCAAGTTTAGAAATAACCCCACCGCAGCTAATCGCCTCATCGTGGCACATTGCCTATGTGCATAGTTCACACCACGCGCTTACTGAAAGCATTCTGGAGAGTGGTAAACAGAAAATTCATAGCAATAACTGCATGGGCTTATTGATTTAATTTATCCGAGAGAAGATGACACGCTTAAACAAGTTGCATGGATCTGATTGATCTGTCTGTACGTACACACTTTGGATAAATTATTGACGTCCAAACATGAATTCGTTTCGTGTACCTTGTGATTATGCAAAGCTCTTTCGTGCCGGGATTGTTACTCATAAAATAGTAGTGTAATTGCCAGGAGTTTAAAATTGAGACATTTATGGGTCAAGCTCTGCGACGAAGATTTATTACTCGATTAGGGAACTGCCACTTAATTCAATTTTCGAAACACTGGTTTTCAAACTGTTTTTAACGCACACGGATCTGGAATGACCGATTTGAAAATGAATCATTCTTGAGAGATCAGTAACCTGGGTATGAGGAGACACTGGATCATACGGCTCTGTTCAAAAAGATTCGGCAATGGTGAACTCATCCCGGAAAGACCTTGATCTGCTCACCTTCGGTCGTTTATTCAATCCCTCAACGAATTAGTAAGTTCAACGAAATTGAAAAGTACATTATCTGTCTCCACCTAATTCACGTCCTTTTTATTTTACCGCATACAGTAATCCAGCATCATTCAATAGTAAGAAACAATGTTTGTACTGTGTAATTATATACCCTCTAGGATTTGTGATTTTTTGTGATTTCACAACATGGCAGGAACATATCATTACTTAAGAACCTTCGAACTAAGTCTTAACGATTAGGTTATTAGGGTTTGAGAGATCATTTGTGACAGAAATTGGATTCAGTGAAATAGAAAATTTTAGGTTACATGAAGTTTTTTATTTGCATTTGATAATAACCAATGGATCTAACCATCATCTTTCAGATAACCCGAGCGAACTCCACTGCAGTCGGTTCGATCGATTTCAAATACAAGGGGAACTTCTGATTAGAACACACCACAGTGTTCGACGGAGGAAATTACCAGTCCAAAGGCTTTCAGCAGAAGCAAGGAATTTGAGAAGTTAAGTGACGGTGCCCAGAAAGGGGATGATCATTTTGCCTCTAGGTCAATGAGATGAAAACATACCGCGCTTTGTCCCCATCACCTCCACCCAGTCAACCAATGCCACAGCTTTGGTACACGTTTGGTATGGATTTATACTTTTGAACCTCGAATTTTCCACCTATGCACCTGGAAGCTGAACATATTTTCTCCCGTATGTTCATACATGACACTGAGTAACCGACTTCAGGGGCTGTTTTCAAACAACCAATCTTGTTCATCTTAAAGCTAGCCTTGAAGGGTTGTGTCTGGATTGGGAAAGTTTTGAAAATGACCATCTGTTACCTGAGAGTAGAGAGGGGGATTCGGTTTGCGTGTATAATGGTTTTGGAGGTATACAGNGTTTATACTGTGGTTAATTTCATCAGCTGCAAGAATTCTGCAACCCTCGGTTGCTCGCAACTAGCCCGGAAAATAATTTACCTACAGCACCTTCAAATCACAGTCCCTTTGATCTGCATACAACTGACTCCTTTATATGATCTAATTAAGTTCTCCAACCTTGCCTTGCATTTTACAATGATGACAGATACTTATCTTCATTGAATTGTTAGTACGAATGTTAGTAAAGGAAGAGGAGAATAAATGTATAGAAAAAACCACTGGCTGTTATCATAACTCCGGAGAGACTGCAATAAGATGCAAACACTAGTCTTTTCAGAGATATCAACGTTTGAGAAATGGAACAACAATGCGAAACGCCACCTTGGGTCCATAACAGTGCTGCTTGAAGAAAAATCATTTACAAGTTTGTGAAAATGTTTTTTATCTGTGAACGTTCCCGGAGGAAATGAGATTCACTGTTCTTCCTATTGTAACCGCACAGAATTAGCTTGATACTGGATTCTCAAATGATCGTCTTCCGATGACTTTTATTCTCCATATAGCGACTTCCCAGGTAGTGAAATAGAACACATCTGGGAGCGTTTTGGAATTTTTTCATTATGCAAAAGCATGAATAACAATAATAAGGAAGAGGGAGGACATGGGAATGAATATATCAAACAATGGTTGACTGGGCTTTTGTCAGCCGTCTTGATTAGTTCTCTGTTTCGATCAATCAACAGTCTTCAGGAGGCATGCTGACCCCTTGATGCTTCCTTTTAAATATTAAAAATGCACATAAACAAGGATAGCAACAATCGTGATTCACTTCACATAGAGCCAACCTCTCATAATGATTCAAGCATAGTTGGTCATATAAACATGAACAATGATTCATGAGCTGTTACTGTTCGTAAACCAGCATGTTTGAATGAAGTTTTTAAAACATTTCACAATGCCATGTACTTTTGGTTTCACATACTGTCAGCGCATTTATAAGCTAGCGCTGGTCGTACTATCCTGTAGTTCATTGTTAGTACATAAACTTGAATATACTATGCTTTTAAGGGATATTTTACGGTGAATTTCTTTCACATGAACATCTCTTCGTTGAAGCGTAAATCGCATGATTCATCCGTCTATGACCCAACGGAATACTTCCGATTTAAATTGGACGAAGTTCTGACTGATCAGTGGTTGCCACTGCACGCATTATGTGGGCAAGTTGACGGGATCCCGTGTGCAACTCAGTGGATCCGAACGATTGGTCAAAAGATTGCAGGTACACCGATTACGCAACTCCAGCGGTGGTGAAAAATCAGTAGAATGAAGGGTGTTTCAACAACAAGGATGACAATGCACTCACTGCCAATACGCGACTGCGCTTTCTGCATGGTATATATATATATATATATATATCTGTGGCCACCAGGAGAAATGGAATTCAGTTCACCCGAGCTACGAGAACCCACTTTATATATTTTGTCAATATATATATATATATAAATACATATAGATAGATAGATAGATAGATAGATAGATAGATAGATAGACACCGACAGATCGCTATATAGATAGATAGATAGATAGATAGATAGATAGATAGATAGATAGATAGATAGATAGATACGATAGATAGATAGATAGATAGATAGATAGATAGATAGATAGATAGATAGATAGATAGATAAAGGAGAAAGAAGGAAAGAAGTTGGGTACGAATTTTGAGATACTCCATGGGCAAACCTGAGGAGACCAATAGAGAGAGAATTTGTATGTGAGACAGTGAACAATTAGTACCATAAACTACACTCGGAAACTCAGTTGCAGTCTGCCTTCTTACACGATTCATGTTCAAGAAGGTTTTTGAGACCACTGATCTAACTGGAACTACACTCGCAGATCATTATAAGGCAGATACACGTAGAAAACCGATTATTCAGTTGTTGCGGAGCCCAGAAGACGTGTAAGAGATGGGGGAACAAATCGCAATAGATGGGAAACCGTGGCATATGATAGCTCGGTCACTGTATTCTATCCGTACACACTTGGGTATAAAATGTTCGTAAGAGACTGAGCATGTGAGAAGAGCAGAGAGAAACAGAGAGAGAGAGTGAGTAATTCCAATTTCAGTTTGATGACAGTTTACAGTCCGCTTTAAAAGATAGGCAGTAAATGGACCAAAAGCCCAGAGAATAACTGACCTTTCAGTATCATTCCGACCGAATTGTAACGCATAATAAAATCGGTATGTTGCCAGGGGATACTGAAACGGCTTTGAATATTTTGGAAATAAGTTTTACTATAAAATGGGAGTGGACTTTCAAAGGAATAAACAGGTACATTGTTAGCAATAAACGAAAGAAAGAATAAGGGGTCAGATGGAATTGTCTGAAAACTTTGTTCAGCTTCAAATTTAGCAATCGTTTATGAGCGATATCTGTATGTCATATACAGACATTGGTTCACTGGATTTCACAGTGCTTGGCTATCAGAATGTGGAGAGCAAATTGATGGTATAAAATGATTTTTGTTGCCATGACGCAAAACAGGAGGACAATATGTTACCAAGCGACGCGGTACACGCGTGTGACTGACTAACTCCTCCTTATTGGATATGTCATCATCGGTGAGTTTGTCTATTTACGGAAAACTTAGCAGTGCTGTTTTCATTTCATATGGAGATACGCATACAATTTTATTGATTGGCATTGGTTATAGCAACCCAATGTTTGTGCGAATTAATACTCCAAATTCTCGTTGTGTGAAAGTGGCATATTGCTGCATCATCATAACTATGATATGTGCGCATTAGTTTCATTTTCATCACGTTTGATCGATCGCACCAACATTCAAGCGATTACATAAGGGTTTCCCACAGCCAAGGTTAGATCAAATTACAAATGAATTGACAATGAAATTCCGCATTCAGTACGCATTTAAGAATTCATGGCTAAATGTGTTTTACGGGGAATGGGGGTTTGGTATTCCCTACGGTGACTTGGCTCTCTGTAAACCATTCGTAAAATTTCGCCACCACTATATTGCATGAAACATTCATGGAGAAGAATTCGGTCTGATCTGGAATGATCGGAGTTGACTAAAAATGAAATCGGTGTTTGAAGGAGGGAAAATATTGTTCGACCGAGTACGGTGAGCGGCTGAGGGCACTTGCATGAGTTAGGCAGCAACAGGTCAGCGTTGATAAACGCACTATCGATCTAGGCCAGAATTAACATCACTTTATCCTCTAACTGTGCATATATGTCAAACTGATATTAACCCAAGCTGCCAGCAGTCAACTTTGGCGGTGAAGAAGATATGGAAATCTAATGATCTGGGTCCCATAATGTGTATGTTACTGTGTCTCGGGTGAGCAGGTGAATAAGGCAATTCATTTATTTGCAGCTCGCACACACGGTCCGTCGGCAGCTAAGCAAGCAAGTAAGCAAGGGTGTCAACACGTAAGCAGTTCATAAAAGCGAATGCATAAACAAACATAGACGTCACATGTCATCAGAGTGCAGTCATGCAGGGTAGTCAACGAATCAGTCCACGCCGCGAGCTGAATACGGATATTTGATTGTTTTTTTCTTAAATTTTACTTCCTTTTTTGAAAACACAATGATACAATTTTCAGGAAGGGGGAAGCGGCCAATCAAAGGGCTGCCATGGGGAAAGTCAGGCGGTGGTGGTTGGGATCGAACACACGTCTCTCGGGGTGATAATTTGGTGACGTTACCACCGCGCCGGCACCGCTGAGGTTGATCGGTTTAATGGTAAAATAAGTTTGCAAGTAGAGTGTGGCATGCTTATGTCGTGGGAGACCGCATCAGCCAATTCACCAATAATACTATGGGCAAGTGCGGTAAACGGTTAAGTCAACTGTAGGCCACAACAGAGTGAAAACGATCGAACCCTGGTCTCACTTTCTTAAATATTGTATCGATCATGCATAGGAGTACGATAGTTATCGACAGCGTAGACCACTGATAAAGTGAACCGGCTTTTGACTATTTGGTATTTTAATAGGGTGAGTTACAGCGCTACCCCAAACAGCCACCTGCTCCGTCAGAATTCCAAATTCAGACTATCGATTTCATACGATCACAACTTCATGTTACATCACCCTCGGTTCGGACAGGACTTAAAACTACACCGATAGCATGTCTATCAGCCTGGATCAGCTTGCTCAGGAATTCTGACTCTGATAGAAAATATTTGGGACTTCATTGATGGAGGATCAGAGTAGAAGGATATTCAAAATCCTAAGAGCCTGAGAGGGTATGTGTCAAAGCAGTGGAAAGTAGTTCCACAAGATTACATTCAGGAAGTCATTAATGGTTTAATCTTGAGAATGGGAAAAGTTATCAATCGCCGAAGTGATAATACGAGTCGCTTGCCGGTACGTGGTTTGTTTTTGATGAACAGGTAGCGGGAAATTTCGATGAGTGTGGCATCGAGCGCATGCCTCGTGAGAGGGATTTTCTGTTCGTATGCTCATATAACCCCGGTGAAGAAGGATTTCACTGACGATCACTTAAATTATTGCATCGAGCTCTAAATTTGACACGACAACGAGATAAATAGGAAATACAATGAAAGTGTATATGGCTGAACATAAGATTCCAAGTCTGAAGCTGCATTAACCGATACGCCGCATGGCTGCAGTGCAAATCAACACATCATTGACAGTGCTTTAGATATTTATACACAATGCGGGATGCAATGATTCGACATAGGGGACAGTATATCAACCAGGTTGAGCTCTGGTACCACACGGCAGAGTAATGCAAAGCCCCTTTTGTCCGTCTCAAATCAAGCACTATTATGGGCGCAAAAATGTACATGGATTTGCTTTGCTATCCTCATATATATATATATATACATATATAGTATATATATATTTATATATTTCACACTTGTCTGAGGACAGACTGTGTGCCAAACAAATCATGATACAATAATCTTTATAAAAAGAAAAATGTTCCATGATTGGCTTGTGGGCTGAGTACTGCCAGGTTACCCAGGCCAAGGCAGGTGAATTTTCTTGAGGAATCCACAACCGGAGCCTTCGGCTAGCCAAAGCCTGACCCGCAAGGCAGCGGGGCGGTGTGCGAAAACCGCAGTCCATTGGGAGCTGTTGTCTAGTTCATCGGATCATACACCCTTCGGACGGGGTCAGACGTCCAAGGTGCCCAATACACCTCAATGCCCAATCGAGCCGGTGACCACTGCCACAACCGAAAAGGTGTGGGTGTGGTTCGTACGCCTCCTCATGGTTTATTTGGAATCAGGGTTTTTGGCCGACTCCCTTAGGTGAACTGCCAGTGGTCCACCAACCCGGCTATAGCCCCGGATGTCGACATTTTTGTCCTCTCGTTTTGGTGGGAAAACACCTCCGTCTCGAGAAGGTAGTGAGTAGGGCTTCCTCAGCAGAGGCTATATGAGACGCTTGTTCGTATGGGGCATTTCGTGAGGTGCGAGGGCAGGGTGACCAGCCGCAACCCTAGACACCCACCCCCAACCATACTGAGGCCTTGGGAGGCACATATATAGTATAGAAAGTTATATCACTAAAATCTTCAATGTGAAAACAAGAAAACATCGAAAAGTCGTGATCGCGGAATAGGCGCGACTGTTATTCATTAAGGAATAAAAATGCACAGAATGACGTTAGGTATCATTTGTTTTGAAGCGCCTTATTTTTGTATTCTCACTCCTACAGATAGGTTGTGTTTATGAAGATACGATGTAAACATTCTCTCACGTTTTCGAGTGAATAGGTTTGCACAGAATATTTTTCTTTGGACTTTAAAACCAGATAAACGATTTCAGAAACCTTATTGGAGTGAAAAATTGCTCTTTTCGATACTCAATATTGTCGACCGTGCTTTCAGTGTCACATTATATTATCATGTGCGTGTCAATGGGACCTGTCAAGGCAATTGACGAATCTAAAAAATGATGTGCCAAGGAAGGTTCAGTGAATCTGAAAAAGAGCAAGGTTGGCAGAGTGGTTATTGTATGGTGGATGTTACAGTGGATTAATCGAAAGATGAGGCTCAGTTCGGACCGTTTGCTGATAGCCTTTGACTTTGTTCTTTTGTACATCCGTCACGCTGTGTTGATTCGATGAAGCTGAAGCCCTCAATCGGAGGCATTGGCTGTTCATCAAGCACCCCGAAATCCTGCTCCTATATTTCAACACTACTCATTTTCTGTTACAATGTCCTTTTGACAGACATTGAAGTTTCTCCGAACAGTTTCTCACGACTGGTTTGCATCATTAGATTCCCTACACTTTCCATTCGTTGCAGTGGCAGTCGTTCAAATTAGAACAGTTTATGCCTCTTTATTGATAATCTTCGTGCAATCGAAAGATGAACTATCTGCGGTCCCGTCCCACGAAAAGCAGTGATGCAGCGTACCGCGAAAAACTGTTCCTCATTTTGTGCCCAGTTGTCTGGCATACTTCAGATTGGAAACTCTGACTAAGGTCATGGCAACCATCATTGGAGTACGGGTTCAGGCTCGAGCGCAAAAAAGTGATTTTATCGGGCAATCCAATCACCATGGCTCACTGAAGCGACAAATCAAAACCCGTTGCTAAGCCCATCCGTCCCCGCTCGTCTCTATTCAGTTCTCCGTTTCTGAAGAATGGCCTCCACCCTCACCCAATGACCAAATACGAATGCCATTTCTTTATTCAAATCATTAACCAACTCACGAAAGATATAACTAAGGAACCTCCAGGATGTTAAAAACACCGTTTTTTCTCTCGCCCTCTCCCAACCGTCATAATCGTGTACAGGACTCATTTTTGTTCACGTTTCACAGTTCACATGAAAAACTCGACTGTTCTTCCTCACTCAAAACTCCACATGTTCCTATCACTACAGAATGATTGATTCAGTGGACCAAACCTATTATCACCATCGAGCAGAAGTGGTTGTCGAGCACACATAAGACCCGATTTGATCATCGTTGGATCACCTGACTCTACAGCGAGCTGCTGTGTAAGACACACCAACTAAGACAGACACATCCACTATGGCGAAGCGAGTGAATGAGGGTGGGGATGGGGTAAACGCACTGAATTAGATTGAACAGTCACAAAAAGAATGTGTTCAAAGTTTAATTCGCAGTAAAACACATTTATCTCCATCATGACCTTTTGGAATGACCTGTGCAAGACAGATGGAATCAGTAACTGGTAGATCGTTGACTGGTAAAATCGATAGCCTGTCTAAACCACATCGTGGATGTCGACAATTTTGGTTGCCACAGTATATTCGAGCAAGTCACAATGGGTCGATCAAAACTAACTCATATGGAGTGTGACCGGAAAACACACTGTATCAACACAAACTGTGAGCTGTCGTGCCTGGCACAATTGAATAGTCTAGCTTGTGCACAGGAAACGTGTAAACTGTGTGCATTGTACGTTTACCAGGGACACCGAGGATGCAGCTCTGAAGTCAAATTATTCACGATCAGACTAGTTTCGTCCGATTGGCTTGTGCATCAAAGGCTGGAATCTAATTTACCGATTTCTAAAAATCCCATCGTAAGTTAAAACACCTACCTCTGTTGGTCTAACCTCATGACTTGGGGATTGGACCGCTGCATATGGACTAAGAAAGATTGATGGATCCAACTCGAGTGGCGTGGTGATGATAAATGGGTACCATTATCGCTCGTGTCGGTGTAACTAGTGTATTTTAGGTCATTCCGTGGTAAGCTTGGCACCTCTGTATTGCATGGCGGCGGTTGCTGAGTGGTTACCAAATAATCACTCAGGAGGGCGTGTTCGAATCCAGCAACCATCACCACCTAAATTTCTCCATTCCGTGTTGTGTGCAAGCACTTTGAGTGGTCACTTCCCCCATCATGAAAAACTATCACCCTATACTCGGCAAAAGGAAGTGAAATTAAAATTAAAATAGATAACGGGTGGTGATGTCCCGTTGGTGTCGCGTCACCAAATTATCACCCCCGAGAGACGTGTGTTCGATCCCCACCACCACCGCCTGACTTTCCCCATGGCAGCCCCCATTGATTGGCCGCTTTCCCCTTCCTGAAAAATTGTATCATTGTGCATTCAGTAAAAGGAAGTAAAATTAAAAAGAGAAAAGAAAAAGATTGACTTCAAACACTGGTAATCTGTGATTAATTCGCACAAGTATAATGCGGCAGGACGTTTTTCAAGTGCGCTCGTCCGTCGTAAAAATATGCCGATGTCCGGAAACCGTAACGTACAGTCGCTGGACTGGCGTTATCTCGGAGGACTGACTCTCCACAGACGGTGACATGCGTCGGATGTGAATGAAGATCAACTGAATACCGCTCACGAAAATCAGGTCTCCGGGATCGTATCACGTTACTTTTCTTTCTTTTTTTAGTGGGGGACTTGTCCAGCATTGGAGCAATTAGATAGATTTAGTTGTAAATGGTTCTGGTGGATTGGAATACTCATATTGGTGACCAACAGAGATTGACACATTTT
>UZAN01041343.1:1480-35639 GCA_900618425.1 Echinostoma caproni | reverse complement strand
CTCTTTTGTGAATACTTTCGTAAAAACGGGAAAATAAATCCATTCGGCTTCAGTTTCAGATAAAAATAGAAATCTCATGGCTGCTTTCGACAGACAAGAGGAATAAAACCCTGGGGGAAATACAGAGGTTATCCAGCGTCGTTAAACAAATTATCAAAGTGGTACAGAATAGAACTGACTGTGGATACTTACTGTTCCATAGCCTCCTTAATCTTTCCACTGGTTTCCAACTCTTTGGCATAAGCATAGTGAGTAGCTCGTAGAGAGATTCGGTTATGAGTAGCTGCTACTTGTAACGCCTTTTCCCACTGTCCCAATGACTGGTATAGTCGAATCACTAGATCCCACCGACAGCACTGGGTGAAGAGACGTTCAGCTTCGTCCTATGCGGTAGAAGGTGGGAAGAGAAGGCAGGAGGACATTCAATGTGTGCGCTAAGAATGAACTGTATGTGAAACAATCAATTCATCAAATAGACAGCATGAATGCGCTTTATAGATCTCTCTTCAACAGTTTGGTACATAGGGTATTCTATTGAAGGTACCAAATAGAAGCGGTGTGAGAAATCCATCTCTGTGAGAGATAGTCAAACGTACCAACTAGATACGTGAGTTATGATATATATACATATATATATATATATATAACACCAATACGGCGCCAAAAGTAACCATGGGTTAACGAAAAATATGGGTACAGAAGTGGGGAAAACAAAACGGTCAACTTGAGGGAATAAAAAATCTTTTGTTTGATTACTGCACGCAGTTTTGAGTATTTTTGTTTTTGTTTATTTTTGCACACAAGAGAAGATACATTCACAACACTGACCTCTGTTTGATGCCATATCCCGCAGTGTCTCCAATCAAAGACAATCTGAATCTTTGGGGTCCCAGCCGGGGAACCGGGAAACTCCAATGGAGACCAGATCCGAGCACAGTCTCTTTGACCTTCTGCGCCACGTCATAGCCTGTCCACCTCGTTGTTTCTTCCAGTCTGCGAATAGTGTACTGTGTGGCAGACGTTGCTTAGGCATTCGTAGGACATGCCCCAGCCACCTAAGATAATGTTGTGAAATTATTTTGCTCAAAGGAAGACTATCTGATCCTAGAACCCTTCGCCTGACTTCATCGTTATTCACACGATGCTCCCACCATACGTGGGTGACGTTGAGCAGAAAACGGGTGTCGAATACGGATAGTCGTTGGACATGATCTGCTCGGAAAGGCCAAGTCTGGCAGCCATAGAGCAACAAGGTGCGTACCGCTGCACAATACACGCGCCCTTTCAGCGAATGGGTTATGTCGCGACGACGACAGAGATGTCGCAGATTATCAAACGCTAATCTAGCTTTGACCACGCGTTGAGAGATCTCCTCGCCCACACCTCCGCCAGCCGTTATGCAACTACTACTTCCATTACCCAACGAAAGTGCAGGAATGAATTCCTGCCAATCTTTTAAGAACACTTTGCACTCTGAAGGTGCAAAGAACATACCAAAGCGAATAACCTCAATTGCCAAACGGTTTAACGACTCCTGAATTGTTGGTGCTTTGTCACCGAGTAAGGCAATATCATCATTTTATCATTGTGATAGATGAATTTATTTATTACCAAAATCTCCGACAAATTTTATTCAGCCCCGGATATGGATTCGAACAGACAAAAACCTTCAGCTGGTTGAAAGAAACACGTACCGGCATTCCCAACTGAAGAGCCAGTTCACCTGCTTGGGCTTCTGGTTCTGGTTCTCGTTGCCTGGCTTCTCGAACCATCATGGCAGCCATCGCATCGCCCATCTTGCCCAGACAAACGCGAGCCACATCCAGACGACATGTACTCACACACATTCGAGCCATATTCTAATGAATGAGAGTGAAATAAAGTGAGCTAGTTTGCAACTATCCTGAAGAGCAGCAATTAGAACGACTGTAAAATACATTTACCAATTACAATCAGACTGAGAAGGAAAAAACCAACCAGTTTACTGAATCCACGTGAATACTGTGCTTGAAAAATGACAACTCATGGCAGAATGTGTAAGAAACCTGTGCACAACGAAACAAGTATATTTAAAAGGGCGAAACATTGCAAAACAAGTTCAAGTTATTTTAGTCGTCTGTATTTTTCAGAAAGGCGATAAAAAGGAGAGGTATAAAACTCACATAGGAAGAGTAAAAAAATAATTCTATTGTAAAGGTAGGTTTGGCACATATTTATTTCTAGAAATGGATGTTTTTACATCAAGTTAATGATCACAAATAAAATCCTGAATATACCTGTATACGCAAAAGTAATATACAAGGTGGGGTAGTTAGACAAAAAAGTAGTCACTGTATGACAAATTAAGGTTCAGCTCAGTTCGGTTCTTACGACCATTAACTCTGCACTTCCGTGCGCCGGTTTTGGTTGCCCATTTGGATAAAATAGGAGAATGAAGATTAGAATGTTGAGAGCAGATTCAAGCAGAAGATTGCGCATTTGCATAGACTGAGGTTACAAGAATAATGAGTAGATGCAAGAGCGCCGCTGTTTGCGACACCCAGCCATATCACTCAGTGTCTCTAACCATCGGTGAACATGATCTCTAGGTTCCCAGCCAGGGACCTATGTGACCCAGCTTCCTGATCAGGGTTTTCGTACCCTCATGCCCGGGTGGCTGAAATCATTTTTTGGGGGTTTCAAAACGGAACCTTGGGTTTAGTCTAACTCGCAAGGTAGGCAGGTCAATGTGTGGAAATCAGAGTCTATGCAGAATCGGTAGGCAGTTAGTTCGGTCACACGGAGAACTGGGATAGGTGTGATAGATGGAAGCAGTTTTATCTCTATTGTTTTATTTAATTTTCCCTATTGGATATATTACATTGGATTCTCAAACGTTCTTAGTTGTCTTCTGATATTCCTGGAGTGTACGGTGAAACACAAAATTGTTGCTATCCATGTTATCTACTGTTTTTCATTATAACTTTTCAATCTTTTTAGCACTTCGTTCTGTCTCCCAATCTGCCTTTCCCCTGTTTCTGTCATGATTGCTGTGGCGTTTGCATCATTCTTGTCCGCAAGCCGGTGATATATATATATATTTATAACGGATATATGAACTGGAGCGATATAGCAAACAATAGTTACAAAAGTCCGACACACATGTTTTGGATTCATGAAAGNTTTGGTGTCATCAGCAAACTCTCTAATGGAAAGGCATCCCAGTGAACAACGTATCTCATCAACTCACTTGCCATACAGCAGGACTTTTTATTAGCTTCATCGCTTTAAATGCGGCATCCATTTCGCCCATTGTCAAATAGTAGCTAAACGCCAGCATTGCTTCTCGCGTATTCGCATCGGTCCATTCGAGATCGAGAAAATCACGCATGATACGTCGATGGATATAGTGGATTTTCAATCCGGTATGTCCTCGACGCTCCGATCCGGTCGAGTCCGATTGTGTTGGATTGACAATTGCATCCGACTCGATTGATCGCTTTTCGATCAATTTATCCGCAGAAGAAGCAGTTTTATCAGTTACATTATCAATCAAATCGTGTACGGTACCATTTAAAGCACCGTTCTCATCTCCGACTAAACGTCTTCCCGATGCATTGACCATGTCGCGTCTGCGTTGACCTTGCTCGGTGACAAGGCGATACACAAGATCACACTAAGGACGTAAAGGACGACAGTTGAGTCAGAGGAGTGCAAGGATGGGGTGATTTCAAAGTGAAATACCATGGATTTAGAGGAATCATTCCATGGGATTGATTACTGCTCCGGAAACAGCTTACCTTCATGTGGTCATAATGACATTATGATCTATCGTATGAATTTCTGAGCAAGGTATAGTTCTCAGAGTCTATAGCATTTAAAATTCAAATGAATACATCAACCGCGGTCGACTGATAAACCCACAAGTAAATTGATAGTTTGACGGTCACACCGGGACTATCGGACTAGATCTATCCAAAAATCTTTATTTTTGTAGAAGTTACCGGAAAATAAAGAAGAGGAGTGGATTAGTCGCGTTCACTTTTCGTCCATTAGGCCAGCGACCATTGGTGGAGGTTCAGTCAAGTGTTCACGAAACTGAAGCAATTGGATTTTCTTTAATTGCGCAAAAGTAAGGCAGATCGATAAATGATAACCAAATTTCTGTCCCAATGTACGCATGAGCATTTGCGAATCACCCTTTTTCCTTGAATTTTGATTGATTGTAAAAAGATTAGTATAGTTTTGTTCTTCTAGCAGCAGTGGCACCACGAATAGCATATAACGTCCTCACGTTTGCATGTTCTCTGACAGCTTCTGTCCGGCCGCATTGTATATTGTCATGAAAACTATAAAGCATCATTATGTTTATATTCCAAATAGAAAGAAACGGCACCGATGAAGGGAGATGAATGAAGTTGTTAATTTCTTGCTAGCGTATCTTTCACTAATCATAATTCAGTGAGTGATTGAATATTATAGATGTCTTTTGGTATATTGTTGTGTGATAACCCACAGTGGTCAAATGGTTAAGTTCATGAATGCTCGGAGGTCGTGTTCGCACCCTGTCACCACTGCCTAGCATTCATGTGTTTATATCTCCAAACCACTGTTAACTGGTAGCGTCCCTGTTCCCGAAAATTCAGTGTACACTTGTTTAATACAGGAATAAAAATGAAGGAGTAGAGTTATATTATTCAGTAGAATGATTTGACAACGAGGTCAACATTTGAATATGATTTCAATCGATACAGAGTAATAAGAATAACGATAAAAATGTTGGTTCGAAAAGTATGCTTACGCGGACAGAGAAATAATAATACGGTACTTCGATTCCTAGAAGAGCACTGTATTGTATAGCCATAGGGAATTGTTCCTGAACCACGGGTTTGATTTGTTCCGCTCCAGTAAACACTGAGACAATTAGGGTTGATAGCTGCAATGCACAGAATGAAACTTGATTATAGATTAATAGCGTCTATTCCCTTTTATCATAACACAAATTGTAGAACACAATCTGTAACATTACCTTTGTAAAACAGTGCGGTTTAATTGGCGGTATGAAGTCGGTAATTTTGCTTGACTGACGACTTTGCACCCGAGTCAAATTACTGCTTGGGCTGGTAGAATGGAGTTGCAGTCGTAAATCTTCCTCAATCATACTGTTCGGGTTTTCGGGAGAGTCCGATTGCAACGGGTGTTTATCAAATCGTTCTGGGCCACTTCGTGTGCCTCGCTTGATCAACGGATGTTCCTTAGGAAGACCAGCCGCTTCCATCACTAGTAATCGTGATTCATACTGATCCCAGTAGTGTTTACGGGGCCAGCGACCTGTAAACGAAATTATATTTTTTTAAAAATGTACCGATTTGAGGAAAGTGATTAGGTTGTTCAGAAATGACCAAAATTGTTTATAATATTCTGGTTGCAAATAGAGGTGGCAGATAGATAGGATAAGAGGGACCATAAACCGACTCTGGATTGACATTTACTGTCCTGAAGTTGAAATGATAAGAGTGTTCTCAGACATTTAAACATAAAGACGAACGACGCATACTATCCACCACAGTTTACCAGCATACCAGAAGTAAAATCGTTCTACATTATTTCCAGTACTTATTTTTAATCACGTCCTTGAATGAACCTGTTAAATCATTTTATTTAATTGTTCTTGATTATTTCTCCATTTGTGGCTCTGATCCCTGGTCGATCGTTTCTATAAAAATTAAATCTTTTTAATGCAAATGTCATCTGTGTAGTCAATAATTTAACCGAAAAAATTACAAAACGCTTCGTTTGCAAATATGATGTCCGAATTTTTTGTCAACAACATCGGGGAGCAACATTCCTGTTATTTTCCCAACATGTCTGATGAAGTATGCACAGGAGATCACACATTATTGCGCTCCATTACTTCTTTATTCAAGCCGAGATTATTCATTGACCATCCTCCCCAGTATGGACTGATTAGTAAGAGATTGTGCTTGTCTAGGCAACAAAAAAGATGGATTATGGAAAATCATGTAGGGAAACAACTGAATGGTTTTGTTAGCCTTCTGTTTGTGACGTTAGAAAATGTTTTGCATTTCACTGACAGCATCTTCTGTTTGATTCCCACTGGGATCAATGTTTACTCAGAGCTGGGAACACAAACATGATTGAGATACTTGTACTTTGTTTGACGAGTTTTCTATTTACATGTTTTTACGTTTGCAGATGAGGAATTTGTTTAAAAATTGATGGTGGATTATAAAATTTATTGTGTATAAATAGGATAATTTAGATAGTTGAAACTTGATTAACGAGCTAATTAATTAGTAAAACTTTCAAATTAAATCACCATAACGGGTACTATTCCGTTGCGGTTTTGACTCTGATATATATATATATATACATATATATAGGAACAAGTAAATGGATGAACTGACAAAAGATTACCGGATACGCATGCCTGACGAGCGGCAAGAACCGCGAAACCGGTCGTTCAGACACTCACATACTACTTATTATCTAATATATACTGCGTCAAAAATATTTATTGAATAAAACATTGCGAATGCTTGATCAGTGAGTTCACGAGCACACTTAAACTTTAGAAAAACTCGCGATGAAACGCAAGCAATGCAATCAATTCCATTTGGAATACAACGCCTTTCAGCAGCGGGAACACACGTAAGCTCAAATTAGAGAATTATGATAAACTTTCGAAACACTACTCGTTGGGGAATATTTTGAGGGAACATTTGTTATCAGAATGAAAAAACTGAAGCGCGCTGATGGTTTGAAAAGTAAAACATTGGCCCAATGAAACGCAGCTCCTGTGTGCCATTGAAGCAAAAAATGGAAAAGTTAATCAGACTTCGGGTCAAAACGCATACGAACCTCAACCACCAAAAGCATGAGAGCTGCAAACGTTCCATTTTCAGATCGGGATTGACTAGATATTTTTTGGTTAATTGATTAGGTATATCAAAGGATATGAAAAAGCACTGATAATTATAGAATTAGTATCATCAAACTGGTCTACTGCTAATCTAGACACCCTGCTATTGAGACTGATTAAGCAACTTGCTTCGCAAATTCATTTTTTCACTCAGTCTTTGCTAAGGTGTCCGTTATGAACGAGTTCTAGTGCCACAGAAAGAGGCACACTTGGATCTGTGTATGTTATCGACGATCAAGTCAAGAACACCGGTTTATACAACTCAATCGGAATTGTTTTGTATCATCCCTAGACGTGCATTCTATGGTAAATTTAATCGTTGTTCGATAATCTAAACTGTGCAAAAGGTGAGAATGGCTAGTCAGGCTAGTTTTCCATCAACGAATATTTTCTTTCTGTCCTGTTCCTTATATGAGTGTGAACGCATATCACTTGTGTATCCGTTGTATTTGAAACGTGTCTGTTCATATAAGCGACTGTATTGGCTGCAGTATACATGTGTACAGATGGAGGCAAATCATTCCGGACAAAGGATGCAAACCTCATTCATGTTTTTTTATATTTCATTATGTTTTTGTTAAACGGCAGTACTGTGAGTACTGAAGGGAAAGAGTTCGCTTAACTACTGAACTATTCATAAAATCTAAATCTTAAAAATGTGGGCACTATGACCAAACGTACCTCCACATTCGCGTGAGTCTAAAAGTCCACCGATCAACGTGGTTTGACGTGTTAACTCACAACAATCAAAGTATTGCATTTTATCTTTCTCTATGTGATATATATAGATTCTTGTATCTGGGATCCATAGTTTATTTGTGCTTTTGAATCGATTTTCCGCGATTGGTTTTGGACCTTGATCACGAACTAATGGAGGCCGGGTTTTCGAATTCACAATAGGATCATCCCGTGTACTGGTTATTTTTGGCCATCTTGCATCACACACACTCCCGTCCGCCACGATCTCCACCGAGAAGCTGATTGCATCCCCTCTATTATTGATAGCCACATGCGCGATGCGGATCTCACGTAATGAGGCACTGGCAGTCATCAGTGTTTCTTGATTGGGTTTAATCTGTTCCGTTACAGCCCGACACTCATCCGGAGTGAGTACAGTAGAGAGAACAAGTTCAGTAAGCGATCTGGATGACTGAATCGCTTTGACTTCACTGGAACATGAGGAGCAAATAAGTTGTCTGTACATTTGTATATTAAAATAAATTAAAAAAGGAAGTAAAAAAGACATTTATTTTATTTTTAACAAGAAAATAAATGTGGGATCAATTGAGTGGGATGAATAAACGTTCGTGATTGATAGTAAAGTGATTTGAAAATAAACTAACGTAGAATGGAGAATGCTTAGAGTAATGTTGTGATAATCCAATGGCTTCAGATAACAATGGCTATGAAGCAATGCGTTACAGTTTCCCGATGACTAATAAGAAGCCGGTGCTTTGGACAAATCAAACACGACTGGAAGATTAGGCAGCNGCAGTTGTCCAACACATCAGTAAACTGCTGATTTATTCCAATAAACTAATTGCAAACTTCGTGACCTTCTTCTTTTGTCATTGTATCGGGAACTCTAACAGCTGATTGCGAGTATGATTCCAATTACGAGCTCAACAACTCGGAGCTCGCAACATGAACCCCCAAGTATTGTACACATAAGCCTGCATAACAGTCTGTGTGAAGCTGAGGAGTGGGNGTCAGATATTTATAATAGGACGCAATTACAATCTTAAGGTTTTCTTGTTCCAAGGGATATTGTCAGCTTAACAACTTCTTGGTGGGAAATTCCATATATTGTTCTGGGTAGCCTTCCTCCACCATTTTGTTTTTACCAATGCTGGAATTTGATACCCGCAAGCGTTTCAGTAAGTATCCGCTTAAAAAATTTAACAGTTGATACAAGAACGACGTGAGGTGGTACAGCGATTCATGTGGTGCTTATTCTAACGAGCAAAAGATTAACTTAGCGATTTTGAAACAACAACTCCTGAGGTTGCTGTTGGATGACAACATTAGCAGTGCCCAGATGGATGATATGAGTTCCGTGATATTTTATACACCGAAATCAAGTCTCCCCGAATCCGGTTATACTGCGTGGAATATAATCCCATCCGCATAGCTGGAAGAATGCCATGCTTTGACCATATTGCTAATATTCGTGGATATTAGTCTCTTACGAACACGTAGCCATGCACTAAGTTTCAGTTTCAGTTTGAACAACCATTAACCACGCATATTCGAGCGCCGGTTTTGGTTGCTGTCTTTTGGCTGCCCATTGGGATGAAGAATAGGAGAAGAAAGGAAAGTTGAAAGTGGAGTCGAAAAGAAAATGGAGAAGTTCAGTGGTCCAAGGGTGCAAAGAAATTGAGAAGATGCAAGAACACCACTGTTTACGACACCCAGCCATATCGCTCAGTGTCTCTAACCATCGGTTACGATCATCCCGAGGTCCCCAGCCGGGGAGCCTAACAGGACCTATGTGACCCAGTTAGGATTTTCATACCCTCGTGTCAGGTCTCAACTTGACCACCCTTGGCTTTTTTCCACTCGGTATCTGCTTCGGCGAACATCGCTCGCCGTGATAACCTATCTGGTGACATGCGTAACATAGTGGGCGACCGTATTTACCCAAAACTCTGCCCCTAACCTCAGCATTGCTCATCTGACTACCTCACCAGTTTCGTGCAGTGCTGTGTAGACAGCGGTGTTCAAACACCGACAGTCTGTTTTTATCTTGTTTTCTTAATGGCCAAGTTTCTGCACCGTATAGCAGGACTGGCCGAACTGTCGCGGCACACACTCGACCCTTCACAGACAGCCGGATGTCGCGACGGCGCCACAGATGTCTCAAGTTAGCAAATGCCAACCGAGCCCTCTGTATGCGAGCTGACACTTCATCCGTGATGCCTCCACCGGGTAAGATGTAGCTGCCCAAATAACAAAACTTATTCACCTGCTCTATTACTTCTCAAGTAAGAGTGAGGTTGGGTGCTGGACCAACCCAGTCTTGTAGCAACATTTTACACTTTGAAGGTGCAAAACGCTTACCGAATTTGGCTACACTGGCATTCAAGTTATCCAGAAATGCTTACAACTTACCTGGATCTTCACTTAGTAACACAATGTCGTCTGCGTACTCCAGATCAGACAGCCTGCCACCTGGAAGTAAATCGATGCCACTATCCTCACACGAGGATAGGGCTGTTTCCATAATCAGATCTATAACAAAGTTAAATAGAAAAGGAGAAAGAGGGCAACCCTGACGAACACCACTTTCCGTGGTGAACTCGGGAGAAAAAGTGCTGTAAGCCCGGACTAGACTTCGGCTATTAGTATAAAGCGATCGTAGTATTGAAATTAACTTCTCGGGCACACCTTTCAGAAAAAGGCAGCGCCAGAGTTTAGAGCGGTCGACTGAGTCGAAAGCCACTTTCAGATCTAGGAAGACAGAGATGCACTAAAAGTCCCAATGACATACTCTACCTATGATCGAATGCACGCCGATAGCAGACGTGGGAACCATGTGAACTTAAAGCAACCAAGGAAAAGCCTAAGCCAGCCGAAATTTCTCTTAGCTATGGTCAAATCCCTGGAGTAACAGATCGAACGACTTGAGTTTTACTGAACTGCGATAGACAGGTCTGTCTCGCACGAGGCGAGTAGCAGTTACCGATTTGCAAATAAATACGGGAATTGAATTTTGGGCGTAAGGATAAGAATTTGTATTTCGAAAAACTGAATTCAATTTCTTTCTCCAAAGATCATTGATTAGCTGCGTTGAGTTATTCCTGGACTGCAAGAGAGCCCTCAATTTGTGTTACTCTGTTCTGGGTTTCGGGCCGAGAACATTCGACAGATGATTTGTGAATTTAAGGAGCATGCGGTGACCAAGTACTTATCCTGTGACCAGAGGTGAGCAGGAGCCGCAAACCCGCACACCGGCTCCAATAAATGACAGAAGCCCCGTTTGCACATTCAAGACCATCAGTGAGTAAGAACAATTTTTATACAAAGATTTTACATTTCAATTGAGAGTTTTCCACAAACTCCTTATGGATATGCACATAAACGAATCCATTATCTCCGATGCTTATATTCACCCAATAGCTGTGAAGAATCATGGTTATAGGGACACAGACTACGATTACCGGGAGAAGTATCACCGCTAAAGCACTCAATGTAGCATGGTGTTTGGTTATCAAAAGCAGTCCATCTATCGCGGGTCAGACAGTGAAGCGTTTCTTGAAACAACCTGTGCCACTGCATTCGCAAACTGCACCAACCGAGATTACCACATAAAAAGGTTGATTGCTCGATGTTTCAACAACTCCGAGGATATGAATGTCCTCCTCAAAGGATTAGAAGTTACCGGTGCGCAGATTATCAAGAGACGCAGTGTGCATTTTATGGTCCACGCGGTGTGTTGAAAACAATAAAGAGAGTGGCAAGAGATAAGATCACTCGAATCGCTTCAAGCTTTAGGACAAAACCGATTGCGGTGGTGCTGAAGAATGACGGTAAAACGTTAAGAATTCTCCGGGATCATCAGTTGGAAGTCCGTTCGCGGTTGAGGAAATGTGCAGGTATCTCTTAGGAACCGGAGGATTTCAGAAACATTGCATGTCAATATGTTTCTACAACGTCAACTTAGCGGATGCCCTCCTCTATATTCCCTTGATCCTTGAGCGCAATGTTCGCTACGATCAAGAATCTGTGGGGATTATGCCCACCGGTAAAAGGTTTTTGGGTCTGCTGAAACGAAGAATCAACACGATGGCCCTCTTCTCACATGTTTGGAAAGGTGTGTGTCCAAGTGGACGTTTCTGCGCCAACAACTGATTATTTCAATTGCAAAATGGATGAAACATAGTCGCCTGAAATTTCGACATCCGTATCAGTACAAGAAACACTGAAAATTTGTGCCATTCCTCATTACTCTGTGATCGGTAACGACGAAAACCTGTTGAGGTAAGAAAAGTAACCGCTTATTAGTATTTCCCAGTATCAAAATTCAAGTATGACTTTGTCTTCTGATTGATATACAGTCATTGAGAGACCAGCACCGTTTCAGAACTATTACACAGTGTGTACGATACTCAAACTTGGCCGCCAAATCTTCATCCCTGTTCATGGATCAGTTAACATTTGGATGGACGCGGAAGAATCAAAGTGGGCAGAAACTTCATGACATCATCCAGATTAGGTCATGATGAGCACCCGGTTCAAGGAACATTTTCATCGTCGAAACTTCTACCGCTGATAACGGGGGTGTGCAGTCTCAGCAATAAAGCACTACTGGAGCAATGGTTTGAGACTCCTTTTTCCGGAATGCGGTTGAAAGTGGATAATCTCAGACNACGTACTGGGTAGGTTGGCGGGTATAGAAATTACCTATTTGGACAGCGACAAATGAGCGTGACCTTCTGCCGATTACCATAAAATATTTCCAGTCCCAAAAGTTAATCACGAAACCGGAGTAAACATCATCCAAAGGCTGAATATAGCTATGGCTGCAAATGATTATGACATTGTGCATCAACCAAGCAGAGCAACCATTTAGGCCAATTTATTGGCTGTTTATTGACCACTACAGTCATACGCCGGTTCTCATCGATTCCTGCTCGAAGAGCCCGGTCATATTTACTTCAAACACGCTGATCACAGTTCCTAAAATGGGCCCTATGAAAGAGCTTCAGACGAGGGCACTTCGCGGGTTCTGGTAGCAAAAGACGGATCCCAGTTCTGTGCGGTGGATACAAAGAAGCAGCAGGATAGCACTGACTGCTGCAATTTACAAAATGCGCCAGGCTGTCTCTACTCGAAAGACCCGTCTGAGAATTTAGTGTAGACAGTGAAACATAATGTTGGATCAGTCAACCCGAAGTTGGATATACATTGGAACAAATTCCTGTCCCAGATAACACTACCATAAAAGGGAGCCCAACCAGTAAAGAATTGAAAACATAATGATAAATAAATCTGGGCATCAGAAATTCACTTCATGAATGGAACTGAGGAATTTTCGGCGCGGCGACTAATCAACATCAATTAGGCAGAATGACATTGCATTATATTCAAGCTAAAGAAAGTTACAAACAAACTTTGAACCAAGAAGAAAACCATTGAAATACCGGGTATGAGCAGGAAAACGGAAACTAAAGAAACACTAATCAAATGTTGCGTGAAATATAGTTGCAAACGAGTTTTCACTTCGGTGTGGCCTTGTGGCTCCGCCGGTATTGCGTGGGCTATACGAAAGCAAATGCGGCATCCATGAGCGGAACCCACGCATTAAGTTCTTTGCTGGTTATGATCTTTCGTGAGTGTGGCTAAAGTGTAGTGATTGTGCACGGCTAAAGAAAAGCAACTGAAAACGGAGTTCAGTGGTGCAGGGTTCTATAAAAGAGACTCTATGTAACAAACACAGCAAAAAGCCAAAAATTTGGCCTAAAAATGAGTTGTAAAAAGCACATCACTGCGTATTCAGCTTCATCCAAAGGCCGCGATGCCCCCTGGAGTCAATCATGAAGAGAAAGACGAATATTGAGAAAGACGAATATTTATTGAAATATTTGTCAAATCCAATCTGATATTCTAGGGTTTGAGGCCTAACAACTGTTCTGTAGACCTGGTCATGAATGTATACAGCTTAAGTTTTTCAAAAGTCAGAAGCAATTGAGCGTAATATGTTAGTTCATTCGATTTACCGTTTACTGAGGTCGAAAATTCGCGTCTTTCCCAACGATGTCAGACAGAGTAGGAAAGTCCCACACTGAGCAGTTCGCACAACGGTTCCTTCACTTTCACCGAAATTGATTAACTGTTTCACTGTTCCCTGTTGAAATGTACATGTGAAAAAACTATTCGATAAGCTAAGGAACTATTCGCAATATTGAGTAATTTAGTCTTCAAGTTCACATTCATAATAATCTCTTGAAGGTTTATAATGTAAATTATCTAAGTTTAAAACAATTTGGTCTTTGAGAATATCAGCAACCAGATGTGCTCAGTTCAACTGGTCCCACTCATGTACCGAATTAATCTAGTGAGACCGTCCAAGATAACAATAACCATGACATTGAATCAGATCCCATTCGGTTTATAGGCCAGGATCGTCTTTAACGTTTAGCTCACAATTAATTGTGAGCAATAATATGATAAAAGCACCATTATTCACTTGTTACAACCATCCATCAGCGTTCATCTGGATGCGCATTTCTTTGTTCCGTCAGTCCACCATACACTCTAGAAGCACCCAAATATGGTTTCGCCTCCATAGGAGCACATTGGTTGTGCATACAGTTCACGCTGTCGAGAGATTTTCACCCTGGCACAGAAAACCATGCACTAAATTGTCACAAAGGGATGCTGATGAAAATAAATAGCAGTTCATAGGAGGCATAAAATCTATAGTATTGAGTTTAGCTAATATTATAAGCTTTCAATCAACCACCTAGTAGCTGATTTAGTCTTCTGTTTCTGATCTTCCTCTAAGGTTCTCTGTTCGGTATTCATTTTAAAATGGCTATGCGCGGTTGGCGTTACTTTAATTCACACTTTGTTCCGTAGATCACCACGCACTACGTTTGAAGCAGTTCTAAAACGTCCCCAACTAAGTGTGGAGTTTTACGCTGTTTACTGAAAAATTGTGTGGGAAAATATAAACCCTATAGTGCGTGCAATGCATATATGTGTACATAGTAGATGTCCTATTGATGCGATTATTGTAAGTGACAGGGTACAACCCCCCAGGGCATTTATTTTTGTGGTCGTATAGACGCATAATCAATTAAATTCGCTGAAGTATCTTCCGATCTAAGTATAATTTTAGAAATTCCGCATTCATACGCTTTGAATGTTTTTTCGACGTATGCAGTTGAACGTAACGAATGATATTACTGAAAACCGTCAAATTTATCATGAATGAGAACCAACTCACTTGAAGTGAACGAACTTGCAACTTGAATGGCTCCACGGTGAACAGATTCTGATCGTGCATTCCCACCAGGCGAAACTCACACGGAAAACTGGCTGAAATGTGTACACATAATTCGGTCAGAGTGAGAATGATCATTAATGTCTCGTTTATGCGGAGATTCACAAGAAACCAAATGTCACCTGTTATCTGAGAGAATCAAGTCCATAGCCAACCAGTGTAACAAGTTGATTATCCTCTTATTTCAATTTTAAATGATATAAATCTTAATATTCATACTAGACAAGTTGACAGCTGTTGGACAAAAATATATTTTCATGGTCTTTTTTAATGACTCTGGACATTTTTCTCATAACTACACTCATGATAAAAATTCCATCATCAGACAAAAAATAACCCGTGGTATTTGAAATACGAGCGTCTAAGAGCAGGTTTGCGAGTATCATGCGTAAAAAGATCATCCTAAAGCAAGGTTGTTCAAAAATGGACATCGACTTTCAGTGAATTTCAAGAAGAGAAGTCTTCATTTTCAAATAATCAAAATTCCTAAGAACCCCAGTCAACCGCTCAACCCCTCCCTATCTGCCTGCCATTCCCACGCTACAACCCGATCCGGTTATTGCTGTTTCTCTCCCCGCACAAACATTTTTTGTAATGTAATGTTATCGTTTGACGGTTCTAATTTTTTATCCCATTTTTGTGATGAACAAAAAAACTTTTGACTGAAATGAAGGTATATTTGCTTGCACACGTCATTACGGTACACTACTATACAACAAAATTGCTGCGTTTGGCGATGCGGTAAAATCATACCATAAACCCCTTTCCCCGGTGGATTTATCATACAAATTTGTATACAGAACTCTAAGGTTCAATAATTATTGCACATTAGTACCTGGTTTATTTGACGAAAGTAGGAGATGCCTTTTGGTATTACAGAGCCTAAAAATATAATTATAATACCCATACAGCGTTAATAGATAGCTGCTTTTCTTTGTCATGGAAAACAACATAAATGTGAGCAGAATTGATAGTTGCCAGCAATTTCGCGTGCTATCGTTCGGTTGTAGACGCATATCTATAGGTGCATATATATATTTATATATGCATATACATATATATATATTTATATATATATATATATTTGAAACCGACACATATAAAACAAAGAAACAGGAGTTGATTTGAAGAAGCTGATAGACAGGTGGGTTGTGTGATTTGGGTTTGGCTGTGTTAAGGTCAAGTTAGATGACACATATTGATGATACGCACACTATGGTGAACGTGGTATCAAGCGTGATGTAACGAATATCACGGAAGCTACAGTTGCGTCACAAATGTTTTAGAACAAATAAATATGGTTTCAAGGAAGGCATATTAATCGCTTCTAAAAATCGTTAAGTCCATGAACTTACAGGTCTCGTAATGACTCGAAACACTTTTAGTGCGTATACCTAATGATCGAAGTCTAACAAATGCCCAGAAATTACACTTGATAGTAGTTTCCCCGCCAATACCGAGACGGTTTGGAACGTTTTCGCATTTTCTGGTTGATAGATCACGTTCTGACCTTCCGATATAACTCTGACCAATGAGGGTGAAGCGAACACTAACGTCTGCTCTAGCCATATTAGTGCAGGTGATACAACGAAATGTCCCACAGACAATCATTCATCTGGCGGCTTACCTTCTTTCTTTTTTGTTACAGCTAATATGCAGCGCAAAAATAAGCTGAAAACATACACTTTCACCTTCCCTATATCGCAGAGGAAGTGTTATGCACGAATTGGGTATTAACAATCATGTGCTTATCTGTATAGATCGGAAACGCGAAGACGGGAATAAAATTAAAATTGTTGACAGGAGAACCAAGCAATTAAGCTCAACATTACTGGAGCTCACGAGGAGGGTCTCTGGTGGCATGATTTCAATCGCAAAACAGAAAATACGCCTTGGTGTGAGCCGAATAGGTCAACTTAATGATAAGTGATTTTGATTAGGTGAAGGTGAGCCGAATTCTGCGTTCGGTTCACTTGATATGTATGTAGTTTTCCCTCCGTTTAAAACTACTCTCTCTGTTTAAACAGGAACTCACCAAAATGAACGATACAGTCACCGGTTGCGTGTTTGAAAGTCGAAATACGATTACCATTCCAATAGGACAAATATTCCTGTGAGAAAAGGAGTGTGTCATATTGGAAATTCACTGGATAAATCAATAAAGTACCACTATTAGTGAAATGGAGAACCATATTACTTCTTTTCCAGACACATTCAAATGGATTAATAACTGATTTGTGTTTGATAGTCTCACAATGCAGATTCATCTTCTTGAGAAGATTCGCCGTCCAGCAACTTATTCAAACAAAACTATGCATTGGTAAGGCACATGGAACACACCGCAACACGATTAAGGCTTTCACATCTGTTGAATAAATGTATAAACCCTGCAAATTGCCAATGGAATGGAACAAAACAGACACAAAACCCAATAAAGTTGGATTATAAAGCTAGCAGGTTCAATAAGGGAACACGAATAACGGTATGTAAAAGGGGCAATTAAATGAAACCCCAAATACGGAATAACATAACGTGAATACGTTTCACAAAAATACTGCAAGCATGCTTTGGAAGGGAATCAGTTATTCTCAGTTTAAACAACCAATAAATTCTGCAACTTCGTGCGGCAGCATTAGTTGCCGTCATTCACGGACCCAATTGAGTAAAGGAATACCAAGCTCCAGTGTTTAGAGCATAGTTATATCACACAATGTTTCTAACCATTGGTTAAACTGATCAAGTGATCCCTATCCAGGAAGCTCGACGCCACCTATTGGACTGGGTCTTCTGATCATTTTTCTAACACCCTTACTCTTCCATCGAAATAGCAAGCGTTAAGGAGATTCCGAATGATCACACAGAATATATGACGAATAAACCACAAATTATTTGCAGTGTGATGCATTGTTATAATTACTAATCACTGAAAAAACACTTGTGCCGCTCTGTGTTGATCAGTATAAAAAATCCCAATATCAGAGAATGTAATCAGAAAACATTCATATTTCAATCTTCCCCGTTATCGGTTTAGCTCGGAAGAGCGCTTCGTAGTAAAATCAACGTTATAAGCTGAACATCGTTGCTTTCACCTATCTTTTCATTCATGATAAAGTACTAATTGTGGGAGTGAAGAGACTCACTGGTGTACAATACAGAGCTCTAATCTGGTCTTCCACTTGAGCCTCGTGCTCTCTGATCAACGGAACTGGATGATTCTCATCTTGGAGTGAAGTGATTTTCCGATTTCCCATTCCTGGACGTAAAGCAGTAGACGTCACAATGAAGGAAGCCGGAAGGTTGGTGTTGGTCGGTATTGACAACGGGTTGAGACTTTCCGTTACTGGTTCGGCGTCCGATTTGACTGCAGTCCCCGTTTTCCCCGGCTGAACGGTGGTTAGCATAGCCAACGATCGGGGTCCAGTTTGAACCACAGCACAACCAGAACCTCCGAACCCACCGCACAGAGGCTGACGCTCCAGAAGATAGGCGGCACACTTCATGTTTAACCCTAAAATCGGTCATTATAGAGGATTCAATATTGATATCAGACTTCGAAATTCAAAAATCCTTCTAACAACTACCATTGATAACACTCGAAGAATTGGTGGTTCATTATACTCCTTAGTTTTCATGCCATATTATCGGTAAAGGAAGCATGGTTCGTGCCAATTTCCCGTAATTTAACAGACTAGATCAAATGTATCGTCGGTTAGAAGACTTTTCAGAGAACTGCACAGATTCGATAATTGTCGTGCAGTAGGTAAAAAAATAGAATAGCTAATTCGTTATCTTAAATCGTTTTTGCATTGTGCTATAGCACAATCAAGTCAGGTCAGGAAACGCTTTATGCACCCGAGGGGTGAATTCTCAGCAATTAACGAACTTGTATATTGGATGTATAATATAAGAAATTCTATACTGTAACATATGAGAAAAATAAATGCAAGAGTTTTCCCCTGAGGTGAGTGACAATTGTCTTGCGATTAACCAACAACGGAGAAGGGTGTGGAATTATACTGTTTCTATATATGGAAGTACGCGAGGAAAGAAATTGATATTTGAAGTAAGCTCGGGGATTGAACATGGTTTTCACAATTTCTCAGTGCAGACAGTGCCCTTGATCACGTGTAATCCCGTCAATAAAGTTAAAAGGATCTAGAAAACAAAAGAAATCTTTTTCTTTCAGTCAAGGCATAAATATTGTGGAGCAGTGTAACGATTGTAGAAGGATGCAGGCAATCATAAATTTAATAATATTTTGTGGGACGGGCAGTTTACCGAGCCTGTATGCGCAAAAAGACAGTTTTCGAACTTTTGTAAAAACACTGAAAACATGAGTAGACCGGGACAGGCTATGGGTGAGGGTGATACCAAGGTATATAACAGAAACAGATTTCGGGATTCTTTGATTAATTACTATGATATCCGGGAGATTAATTGCCAGTGAAAGATAAGGGAGACCAGTTTTAAGACTAAATGGAACGTCAATGCACTTACTGATGTTAAGTACAAGGGATCAGGGCACAGAACAATCGTGAAATTTATTAAGGCTGTCCTGGTAAGACCGAAAGCTGCCTGAACTACGGGAAGAGTAACCAATCCCAATATCATCAGTTCAGTTTCAGTTTTTCCACAATCGTTAATCATGTATTTCCATGCGTCGGTTTTGGTTGCTATCTTTCGGCAGCCCATTTGGATTTTAGACTACAAATGAAAATTGAAAAGTTGAGAACAGATCCAAAGAGACGGTGAAGAATTCATATTTGCAAGCAATAAGTTACTGGGCTTGGGGATATTTTGGATGTACATCAAAAAAGAAAAGGGGACAAAATAATATCCTGTTCAACACCAGAGTCAATGTTAGTAGAAAACGATTGTGTGTCATTAAATAAAGTAAACTGGATCCTACAGGAAAGGGAGTCGAAAGAACATTCAAGACTCCAGGTGCCAGACCACACTCAGGTAGATGTCCAATAAGTTCACTTCGATCGAAAGAAGCAAAGGCGTTAGCCTAATCAAGAAAATCCAAACGAGCGTTACCTACACCTTTGTCTAACACGGATGCAACAGAGTGAACCACTTGGATAACAGCATCCAGTAGGGACGGATGGGATTTATGGACAAAGTGTAAAGGCTCATGTGAGTGACAATGGGGTATCACGCGGTGCATGTTTGAAAATCACTTATTGATACATACAGATAAGTATCTATTTTGACTTAGAAATCAATGATAGTAAAGTATTGCACAAATCATGAAACCGATGCGAAATAATTTATGACCAGATATAGGTGCGTTTCAGTGAAAACAGTTACTGTATATATTTCACACGCATCTGATTCCAGACCTTGTGCCAGACTAATCGCAATACAATACTCTATATACCAAGGGGAAAGGTTCATACTTTGCAAGTGGAAGGAAAATTGCCAACTTGCCCAGAATAAAGTACATTTTAGATAGTCTATGTTTGTATTAGCCCATTCGGTTTCTCACAGGTACCAGGTACTGTTGATGATGTTGGTTGTGGATTTCACTCCTTGGGAGTTGAGTAATTCCCCACAATTTGAATGCATTTACATGCAGTGAAATGTTTACCGACAAAGAGCACTGGACAGCTATTCCGTCCTGAATGGGACTCGTCAGAAGTGCGTACCTTTTGTGTCCCTGTCAGGACTCGAACCATAAACATTTGGGTCGGGACTTAAAACCCTTACCCCTGAGCTAAACGGCCGAGGGGAGAAACCCACATCGAACATCATCGACAGTGCCTGGTACCTGTGAGGAACAGAATGGGCTAATCCAAACATTGGCCATCTAAATTGATTAAGCCATTCGCATAAGGTGATAATAGCCGACCGTGTAGTTCAGGGGTAAGGATTTTAAGTCCCGACCCAAATGTTCGCGGTTCGAGTCCTGACAGGCACACACAAAGTACGCACTGTAGACGAGTCCCAAATAGGACGGAATAGCTGTCCAGTGCTCTTTGTCGGTTATCGCAAACATTTCCACCGCGTTTAAATATGTGACTTTTCTTGAGAATTAACATTCAGAGGCTTCGGTTACTCAAAACTGCCCCACAAGTTAATGGAGCAGTAGTGGGAAACCGTAGTCCACTTGAGACCGATGTCCTGTTCATGTAACCATAAGCCCTTTGCATGGGAGAAAACTTCCAGTGTTCATTATAAATTTTCGCGCCTATATTAACACAACCTGTGAGTGACATTAACTTCTCCGAAAATGAAATGATGTATTTGTATTAGGCTTTGAAGTTATTTTGTAAATAATCAAAGCTCGCAAAATATAAAATAAATAACACATCGTTTCAAAATGAAGAAGCATGAGTTGATCAATTGTGCTGATAAGTGCCAATTAATTGTTCGAAGGTTAGGCTATGAACGGGATCCCGGAGTCACGGTTGCCTGGTCTTTGCAAACTCGTACTCAAGTTGACAGAGTATATTCCTCAGCATGGGACATTCACAATGCGATTGGACGCTTGTTCAGCATGATAACCTACGACAAATTCCAGACATATAGATAACTGACGAGCGTCCATACCCAGAGTCTGGTGGAGCTGCTGCATGCTTATGTTGGGCTACTGAGTTTGTGAACCTGGAAGGAGTGTAATCGGCAACCACTCGCCTTATTATAGGATTACGAGAAGTTAGCAAAAACCGGCACCCGGAAGTGAAGGGATCGGTTCCAGAGGTATATTGAAGTGTTCTGGGTGACATCTGCGTTTGCGGCATCATCCGAAGAGAGATAGGTCCACGGTTACACCCAGAGTTTGAAGATTATTAAGATACAATCGAAATGGACCGCCCCGTCGTAGTCAAGAGACCGAATCGAGAGGCGGAGGCTTTGACTATCGAGTAGAACTCAACACCAGCTGAAATGATGGAAAAGAAACACTTTGAGGTTGTAAAGAGAAAGCTCAGCAAACACCTACTATAACGCTGGAACAACTCTCCCCATTGAGTAGGACACTGGAAAAGCTGGGATAAAGTTCAAATTGAAAGGCTTCCACTAAATCTAATACTAATGACTGAACACTCATAGCACTCAAGGAAGCATTTTACGAGTGTGGCACGATTTGGTGCACACATGAAATACAATGAAGTTCACAACAGGAGAGAGAATGAGTACGTCGATTAATTAGTCCGCTTGAGATAAAAACCAGTATTTTTCTCCAAATGTACAAGGCAATACATGACATTCGTTTTACTTTAGCTTTCCCCTAGTAACGCTAGCCCATGCGTCAGCTGCGGGCCTCATTGGTGCGAAACTCATCAAATTCAATCTTACCGCTGTCTTCTTGATTTCAGGCCCCTTTACGTGGTGGTCAGATTAACCTCATCAAGTATTCGTTTTCTCAAGGTTAAAAAGATGGGTTATTACCACTTTTGCACGCGCTGGACGTCAACTGACTTTCGAACAGTATTTTTTACGCAAGTCTATTGCGTTTACTGATTTTTTTACTATGAAATAAATGATTACGGATTACCAATCACGTTTAAATATATTTATGCATAAAATTAAATTAGTGCAATTCTACGTGCATCCAAATGTGGAAAAATGTTGTTAAAATGATGAAAATTGCAAATTTTTGATATCAACGCCCTTGTGAATACCTTAAAGCGAAACACGAAGCATTCAATCTCCCATGAACGGATGATGCACATAGAGCACAGTTTTCAGTTCACTATATTGATCGAGTGCGAGAATGTTAAATTTGCTGATTCTACTTGATTTACAGCTGTTTAAGGATGAAAAGGCAAGAACGATGAAGGTTAGTGTCACGAGAAAAATGCACTCCACCCATATATTCACGGTATATCTCTCTCAAAGCTGGCAATTAACACTTATTGCTTACAGCGGTTTATCTCGCATCCAGTTTATCGAAACAGTCACCGCCCAACAATTCTAAGGATGCAAGACCTTTCCTAGAACAATTTTGGCCGATCCTGCACACATTCTCTACGCTCACTCGAGGAAATGTATTTCCTGTGGAAGCATATCTTTGAAATTCAGGGATTGATTTGCACAATTATCTACAAAAAGTTCTCTGTTCTATCTGTATCCCATGAAGTTTCTCTCTCAACTTGAACGTATTTCCAGTGAACTAGAAAATCACTCGAAGTAATTATTGCTACGATTATTTTGCTTTTTCTCAGTTTACTGTTTAACCATTTCAGTTATTCATCTTCCGCTGAATATTTATCCCCAGATGGAACGACAAAGAAACTTGAACAGAACTGGACTAAGTGGACCGTTTAAGGGATTCTGCAAATAGAAGTATTTTCACAGAAATACGAAAAACAGTGAAGGATAAAGGAAAACCTTGGAGAGTTGTTTGCGACGGTCCATTAGCGAATTCAATGAATTAAATCAACTCACAGCTGAAGGATACCAGCAAAAATGAGTAAGACATGTTCATATGTCAAATAAGTCAAAAATACATATTCCGGTGACAAATGGTGACAAATCTGTACTAGAATCAAAGACATTTACCATGATTGAACACGGAAGAATCTTGTGCATGACGGGCAGAAACTGCGATAGCCAGTCGATCGTCATCCCCATCCCAAGAGAGCACGTACACATGACGCCCAGTTTCCGGCAATCCGGCTGAGAATTCATCCTCCGTCCGATATGTAAGAATGGCAGTCGGTTGCGGATGCCAGTTATACTCAGGACCCCGTTCCACTTCATTCCTGTCTGGACTCTGAACACCGATTGGCCAGTTCTCGTTCGGATCTTCTTCTGAAGCCTCCGTGAATTCGGTCGTTCCTTGAAGACCATCCCTGGGGTCAGCAANATATGGAATCCGTGTGTAACAAACGATGGAGATTATTCTTGCCTGTCAACTCTGTACCGTATTGCCAAAATGCAACCATTCCGTTATTCAGACCACAAGCGAGAATTTCTAGAGTCGGGGGAAAAAGTGTTAGGTGCATTCAAGAATAATTACATTGAAGAATCTTCGAAAACTAATATCAGCAATTTTGTAAACTTCACTTTGAGAATATTCTTTTAAAGTCAATGCGTAACTGTAAAACAGAAGCTATTCAAAGCGACTAGTACTAAAATAATTCCATATGGGTTGTGATCATGTGCTCGTATTCAGCTTAATCTTTTCCATTGGAATCACCGTGGAAAGCAGCTGTTTCTTATCATCGATAATTGCAAATTGTGCGTACAAAGGATGCACCAGGTACGGTGAAAAGTGATTTCAATATATTTTGACTTAAGGTAAGTATTTAAATGCGATGGAAATGTTTGTGATGACCGACAAAGAGCACTAGACAGGTGTTTCATCCCGTTTGGGGCTTGTCAGCAGTGCGTACCTTTCGTGTCCCTGTCAGGACTCGAACCACGAACCTTCAGATCGGGACTTCAACCCCTTAACTCTGAGCTACACGGCCGACGGTTATCACCTTGTGTGAATGGTTCAATCAATTTAGATGGTGGACACTTGGATTATCCTATTCGGCTTTTTTCACAGGTATCAGGCCCTGTTGATGATTTTAGGGAATCTTTGTGATGACCGACAAACCGAATTGGCTAATCCAGATGCCCACCATTTAATTTGATTAAGCGCTTCGCACAAGTTGATGAATCTCGCCCATGTATTCCAGAGGTAGGGGTTTGAAGTCCCGACCAGAAGGTTTGCGGTTCCAGTCCTGATAGGGACACAAAAAGCACGCAATGCTAACGAGTCACAAACAGGACGAAACACCTGTCCAGTGCTCCTCGTTGGTCATCAAAAAAAATTTCATCGCATTCAAATGCAGTCACCTCATGGGGGAATTAACGAGTGGGACCCACACCCAAGATAATCAACAGTGCATGATGCCTTTGAAAAAGGAAAATCAAATGGGCTAATCCAAACATTCACAGTCTAAATTAGGATAAGTACTCTAAACTTCATCCATTTTTGTATAGGATGGTTGTGCGAGAATAAGACAAGAGATGAGGGATAGGTTTTAGAAAATGTATTGCTTGTGAAACACTGATTCTAAAGAAATAGTGATTGAGGTATTTACTCCGTGTCCCAAACCAATGTGCGAAATGCTTTTAACCACATTTCGTTTTCCTCAAATCTCCCGGTAACCATATCATTTTATTGAACCAATTCCGTAAAATGATAGCTTATTTAAGTATGGAAAAACAGGGGCAACATATTAATGAACTTTCTCGACTAAATTATCCCTGAGGATGCGAAACGTTATCAACCCCACTCGGAGTGCCATAGTTACAGCGAGCTCGGTAGCCGACTGCGGTCCAGTTAGACAATAGTGAGCAATACTCATGTTTCATACAGCGGTAGGCAGCTTCGCCGTTTTCCGGTTCAACGACAGGCCTAACCCAGTGGAGCTTTATGTGGTTCGTTAATCTAAGTCCCGGTTACCGGTTTCGATCACTAAACTGCGACCTTCGGGACTATGGGATCCACCTCGTCTGCTTTTCATCACACAATACATATACTTTACTCGAATTATAGACAATTACCCCTAGTTCGTGAAGCAGTCTCGAATTTTAGATGTTCCACAGCCTAATCAAAATATGCCTGACAGATTAGTTCCGGTCCAGAATCAAAAAAGTCGGTGTGTTTTTATTCATTTAGGTGTTTTCATCATTATTATGTAATCTTTTCAGCATCACACCAAATTTGGTTACTGGTAAACTGCAAAAAAACAGGAGGAACAGGAGTAATATAATTTCGCCCACTATAATTTAACATCCAGTACAAGGCTCAAGTTTAAGTAGAGACTATCAATTGTTAAGAACTTGGTTCTAGTATTGCCCATAGCAAAATGGACGTTATTCGGTGTACAAGCTTTCCGAGACTGGGAAGCTGCGTGTGTCTGAAAATTATCAGTAGAGTGCTAACAACAAATCTTACAGCTAATATGACATAAATTACTCATCAGCAAATGGTCGACCTACATATATTACGTTGGTTGGGGCATGTGTTACGCATATCACCAAATAGGTTGCCACGGCGAGCGATGTTCTCCGAGGCAGGTAGTGGGTGGAATAAAGTCAAGGGTGGCCAAGCCAAGACCTGGCACGAGGGTATGAAAACCCTGACCAAGAGACTGGGTCCCGTTGGATCCGTTAGGCTTTCTGGCTTGGGACCTCGAGAAGATCGTAACCGATGGTTGGAGACACTGAATGATATGGCTGGGTGTCGTAAACAGTGGCGTTTTTGCAACTCAATTTCCTTGCAGCCGTAGTTTACTGGAGTTCTCAATTTTCTCTTCAACTCTAACTTCGACTTTCCTGTTCTTCTCCTATTATTAATCCAAATGGGCAGCCAGAAGACAGCAACCAAAACCGGAGCAGGAAAGTGGATGGTCAATGGTTGTTCAAACTGAAACTGAACTGAACTCATCAGTTATCTAGAAGAAGGTTAATCTAGTCAGTGTTCAAACCATCCCCAATTTTGCATTACATCGCTGCAGATAAAACACTGATGTTGACTCACGATGCCTATAGGAATAAGCAACTTTTATTGCCTTGACTGCTTTCTCTGACGTTTCGCATTCTGACACATTTGGTTCCAGTGTATAATTGTCGGCTCTTTCCACATCCCACAGACGTATGACTGATTCGCCCAGTGCCATTGCCAATACACTTTGTCCTGCCCATGTAATTGAAGGACGACCGGTGAAGTTGACCGCAAGTTTCATCTTATTATGAAGTGAAAGGAATGATGGAGACAGTCACTCAACGTTAGACATAATGAGATATCGATTTGTACTGGAAACGCAAATATTTCATCCAAAAAGGACTAAAAGGTTTATGGCGTTAAGCGTGATGAACATTGAAAAATTTCTAGTTTCGTCGAACGAATTGTAAAAATTAAAAAATTAATTACATATGCACCGAAAGAAGTAAAACAGGCAACTTCAGGGGGCCCGAGTAGTTGTGTAGTTAAATTCATCCGACGGTACTATTTCAAACTCGACTATTACAGGAGGAATTAGTGAAGTTTTTGAATAATTTTAATAAAACTCAAGTCAAATCAGTCAAGTATATGCTTTATGCACCTTGAAAGATGAATATTTAGCAGTCGAAAAGAACGACTCTACCGTATCAAGTAAATGAACGAAATTTAGTTTGATTTAGAAGTATACGGAGAATTGTACTCTTATCCACTTTTGAATATCATTAGTAGTGCCAACTCTTCAACTATACTGAGAATCGTAACCGGGACCAACTTGTACCTGGATAAACTCACTCACTTTATTTATAAACGTGACAGTAAAACGCTCAACCTTAGAGTGAACCATTAACCGATAACCAGTTACATAGTACTTTCCAAATACTATCACTTAGAATTCCACTACTACTACATCCTCAACAGCAGACGTGCATCAACCCATTGTGAGTTTTACACCAGCAGGGTTCACCCAGCACTAGTTGTCGCTCACTTATCTTGTTCTCCCTCCTTCTTTGGGGATTTCTTTGTTTTGCGCCGTTAAACAAACCTGGTATCTGATACTTTGTACGGTAGACCACACTAGCTTGATCTGTGTCTCCGCTCAACAGGAACTAAGAAGGATTTCGTTTCCCACCACATTCCAGTGATGTACCTGCTTTTAGCCGCTTGTCAACCGATTGCGTTCCTTTTTGCTTAAATTTTGCGTACTCCGTCATTTAGTGGAGTGATTTAAGTACAACATAAACGCAGAAATTTAAAGTTTAGTTCAAATTAACAAAAACTTTACGGAGCACGAGAAGTTCACATACAAATAAAGGCTTGAAGAGATTGGTTTTATTTCATAAATTAGATCATGTTCATCAGCTATAATGTAGTGTATTTGCAAGGTTCCGAGATCGGTTCTCAAAAGAGTGGACGGATTTATTTCCTTCAAATGGACTCATGACTATTCGATTAGTTCATCAAAAACATCTTACTTCAAATTTCCTTCCATCCTAAACAGGAACAATTCCGATAATATCAACAGTGCATCTCAACCCTCTGATTTGCAAGAAAAATTCATTTGAGCTAACTGGCTAAGGGGCTTGCGGTTTCTGTTGTAATCGCTTTAGTATTCTGCAAACGTGAGGAAAACGCAAGGGTGGGAAAGTAGTAAAGTTAACGGACAAGTATTTCACTTAGGAAACTAGAATGTTGTACAGCATAAAGTGCTAAACACAGTTTTACTGGTTATTATGCGAGTACCAACGGCTTGTCGCTGTAAACCTTTGATTGCTGTAATAGCCAAAGGATTTCCTATAGATAATCATTATGGTAACAATATGTTGCCGTACTGCTTTTCAACGGTAGATGCTATCAGCGTGATTTTAGCTCTTAAATGCATTCACCATCAAGTGAAGCTTTGCTGTTTGTCTATCACTACATCCAAGCATCTGGAGATTCATGATCAAGAGATATTTTAAGTTTTACACTCATTTTCGTTTCGTGCAAAATAGTGTATTTAGAGTTAGATACCATCCAGAAGGAAGCAACAATGTTATTTCTTTAGTGCAGCATCTACGTTTGGGTGTATGCAATAAATCTTTGATCAATGCGAGATTTTTGCTGTGGGTTTTGAAAGTTAGTCACAGAAAATGCTAAAACCGTTCAGTGTTTGGATATCAATTTCTCCAGAGCACAACACAAATCTGGTAAGATAATTAGAACATCGGTGTCAAAGTCTGACGAAAACAAAGATGCGTGTTCGAATCCCACTATCACTGCCCAACTTTTGATGGTAATTTTATTAGTGGCCGCTTCCTTCTTCTCGAAAATTGCCACTGAATATTCAAAAAAGGATAAGATAAAATGGACATTGCATTCTGCCGTAAAATGCACGAAGACTCTAAACGTTCTAGGAATTTTCGATCTCCCACGAATGTGAATGTACTTCCCAGTATTCAGTTGTGATGACGCGACGGTAATTACGATAACCAAAACAGTACTCAAAGCCGAATAATGAAAACTCAGATTTCGATTGAAAAATCATTGAATACCTCTGAAGACAAATAGATTCAAGACGAGCATTACACCCATTCAATTCTGCTTAAAAAACATGAAAATGAATTTTGTGCGTATCAGTAACACGGTTTTTTTTTGCTGCCTAACCACCACTGCTATAACCCACGTGTGAGCTTTCCAGTAATCAGCCAACCCACTTGCACGTGTTAGGGTTCAGCAGATTAGCTGGGATGGTCTTGTCCTGGTTGACTATCTGGAAACTGTGAAACTGAATACATAGCATCCTCCGATTTTTCTGTGCAATCAGCACAGCTCCTTAAGCTGACCAGGTGCCGATAGTTCAACACAGTTTAGTTAGATTGCCATAAATAAACAGCGAATGCTAATTATTTTTGTGTTTAAACACTATTCATTTATATTCATAGATTAGGTTTTTTGGACTATATTCTGCCTAGTACCACTGAATTCGAGAAGACTTGATTTTGGCAAAACTCAAAGCAACCATACGGGCCGCTGCTCACCTTGTCGAAAAATAAGCACCTTAGGGAACATTGTTTCCAGTTACTGATTTTAAATGTCGACTGGAATGCCGGTGTCAATATTTTGTAGTCATTACTTTGCACATCCTTCCATCTCATGTTGTTTGCGCGCCAACTGTTGAGTCTTTCACGCGAATGCTCGATTAAACCATGGTGCACCTCATATTCCTACACAACTAAAATACGCAAATTCGTTGACAACTACATTAGCTCCTATCCCCTATCCAGAATTATTTTTTCGCCGAGGAACGATTCAAGTGTGTAAATATCCTATGGGTAAGAGAAACATGAGCTTGCAAGTAATGCTCATAATAAAACTTTGACTTCACGTGGAAACGTTCAGTGTGATCTCTCTTGCTCCAGTAGAACACACCTTTTTTACACTATTCACACTGACGAAGACGGTAGCCTTACTGAGTTGCTCATGGTTTTTTATCATCAGCGTTCAAAAGTGTTTAACTTGATACATGCACAATATTTGCTATTAGTTAAATTCTTAAATGAGTGTGTAATAAATTTAATTCTGAAAATTCATAGAAATTACGGTTCAAATTTAAGACTAATCCTCTAAAACAGTAAGCACAACAACCATTAACTGAAAGGAAATATAAGAGCTCATTGGTTAACAGTTTAAATTTCGTATAGGTTCACAAATAAAACCTAAGCTAAATAAAATAACTTTTTTGTTTTCAAGTAAAAAGCAGCATTCTCTGCATTTCTGAGACGTAAAATAGAAGTGGTATTGCCTTGTCCACAGCTCATGTAGAATTATATTCTTTCCATCAGGTTTGATGCATGGAGTCACTTAGTTTGCATTTACAAACCGTATTCCGGCTGTGCTCATTTAACTGTGGCAATAAACTATTTCTGGACTATTTTTAAATACAAATAAACTGAGTACACTTTCAATTAATACAGTTAAGCAAATCTTATCCGCACATCACTTTTATGAAGGATTTTAAAAATACGTACTGCGTAACTTTCCATCATTTTATACCGTTTACTATATTTCACGCCATACTGAAAAAACTCCGCCATTGTTTTGATTGCAGTTCATCTAAACTCTTTCCAACTATATTCTTCAAATTTTCTTGATATGTCGCTGGAATCTATCAAAAATTTTGTTTTCTAAGAACTCATCAACCTTTTTCTGAGGTACCGACATCAAAACTAATGATGGTTTGTGTCACTTGACTCTTTACATCCAAACTCGAAAGCAAGTCTCAAAGCTTCTAAGGTTATCCAACAGAAAATTCAAATTTCAATTAATTAAGGGCTTTCCATCGAAGCCAAATTGGAAACCGCTGATCAATATCTTAGTCGAAAACCGTAAACGTATCATTTGACATATTTAGGATGAAAGTATGCTCGTGATCTGACAAGCAATCACTAGACCACAGTAGGTCTAGTGGTGGTCACAGGAAGCAAACTATGCATGATTTAAAATTGAAGGCGGCCCTTTACCGATGCAGGGAGAAGTCGGAGGTAAAAACCAGTCATGTTGCTTTGCCTCATGATTTATCCGAAAATGAACTCACCTGAATGCACCTCACTAAAATGGTTGTCCTAGAATGTGATTGGAACCGTTTGTTTTGCAGATCGCTTTGCACAAGGATTATTTTTTATCGGTAACCCGGATGAGACAAAACACCTTTTCGGACAGACAACAGAAGCAGGTTTCATCTCTAATGCACGTTAAGATAACTAGATATTCCAGAATATGCCAATGACAAAAGAACGCACGCTCAGAGGCGAAGAATTGTTTTAATTGAATAATCTTCTGGCCTATACAGATCATTTCAGTAAATGGCATGCTCAAAGAGGATAGACATTCATAGACATACATAAACATTCATTGCATGACTGAATGTATCTTTTCGTCCAACATGCCACTTCCTTATATGATGTATACAGGCTAGAATGAGAATCGATGAAAAAAAGTTTTCTGTCTCTCAACGCGTGTTCTCATAACCAGATATAACAACTCCTTCGTAGTTTTCCGCTGAGATCGTGTCGCATTACGAGTAGCGTTTTGTCATTCTTAAAAACGGCCCAGATTATTCTTGTCTTATATTGATGCCATATACATTTGTATGTGTTTCAAGTAGCCAAAATAGATGACGTCGCAACATGACCTGTCAGACTGAAACATTCCAAGCGGTGGAACGTAGAGTACTTCTGGAAAGTTACAAAGTACTTCCTGGTATCGCAACACGTTTTTCTCCCTCTTTTCAGAAAGATCATTTAAAAAGCTTATTGATAAATCTTATAGGAACATTTTACTCCTGTTCGATTGCCGATGTTTATGCGCTTGAATGGCCAACCAAATTACATGGACAGTTGAACGCAGACTAACGTGGTCGGATTCAAGGGTTATCACCCGGTAAGTTGGGCAGCTTGTAGATAGACCTGGCATTCTGTCTTACAGAGATGTGTCTGAGCTGGGTTTATTGCGAAATCAAAGGGAGTAGAGATCAGTTGGTGGACTGGTAATAAGAGCGTTTGAAGTTTTTCCTGAGGGAAAGAGGTTGATGTCACAGTCTACGTTAGACAGACGTTGTCTGTTTTGCGAACGACCAAAATGAAGCTCAATGAGCCACGAGAATACACTTTGCTAGAGGACAGCCTACCTCATACAGCACTCCTATTTTCCACCTAAGATCATGACATTAGCTCACTTCGGTTAGCGCAGGCGGTTGATTGGTTTTGGTAAATGACCTTTCCTCTGCATTTGAACTACAACCCTTCTATCAAAAGCTCTCTTAGAATGCTACTTTACTGCCCCCAAACTGCAGATTTGACACACTTTCCCACACTTTTACACTCTTAAAAAGTTTGGTTTTATTATTCTTTAAATTGTCAACTCAAAACACTTGGATTTCAAATCAACCTAGTTTATGAGTAAATTGAAACGCATAATAGCAAAGCACTGTGTTCTTATACCAAATAATTTATTTTCCAATGAGCCAAATTTCTGAAATTGGTTTCTGATGTTTATTCTGGTTGAAAGATACTTATAGTGACAGATCCTTTTCAGATATATACAAAATTAGCACTGTTTAATTTGTAGGAAATTATAAAGCCCTAAACCCTTTGAGTTATGAAATTCTGGTCATTTAATAAGCACAAATTTAGGAACAAACTGGAAGCACAAACTGAAAAGGGAAGAAAAAAAGAAAACCAAAAAGTGAACGCTATTATAGTTGGAAATCTGTGGGTGCGCGCAACTAGACGACAAACAAACATCATTTGGAGTAGCTTAGCTGGATTATAGCTGATGGGTGAGCTGGCGAGATCACGTAAATGTAAGTTTTAAGAACCTATAGAAGCAAAGCTTAGTCTCATCAACGTAAAGTCAAACGGGTGAGTAAGAAAGCATTCATCCCTATTGTAATTACTGCTAAATAATTAAAATTGCAACCAACTTACTTTCGTTCAACATACCTTTGTGATTTCACGAGCCGTTGCACCGTTTGGGGGTGCCAGTTGTTGATGGTATAGAATTCCTTTGCTCGTAATTACAATAAGCATCCCGTTCTTTGGGTGACAAAGCAAATTACAAATACTTCCTTCGCAAGTTGTCAGAGTAGTTATCCGATTAAGCCCCGTCTCAGATGTCATGTTTGTTGAAGAAGCATCACCGGAAATACGCAACACACGACCTTCATTCAAGATAATCTATAAGAAAAGTAAACTAACCATCACAACAGCCTATCAAAAATGTAGAAGATTCACATCCCTCGAATGCAACCGAAGTTAATTCTGAAGATTTTTTAGAGCTCAATATTTCTAAAGCCTTCTCATCTCCTTTAACAGCTGCCTTTGCTAGGGTGGTGATGTCCCTAAAATATAGAATGAATATAATATAGTCCTTACATCTGCTGTGAATCCTCTATCTCCATATGTAGAAGAATTGCGGTTGTTATACTTGAATCGATACTCATCGACGAAACCGGTTTCAGCTGCATGTCTCCCAAAGCTGTGCGACGCCAAAGACAAATTTCCCCATCAGATCCTGTTGAAAGAAGTTTACTTCCTTTTCCAGACCAGGTAAGTGAATTGACATTTTGTTTCATTATTTCCTTAATGTCCACTACATTATTCTCCGAAACATAAACAAAGGATATAAAACCAGTAGACCAGCCGATGGCAAGAACCAAGGAACTCGGATTCCATGCAAGAGATGTTGCAAAATATGGCCGTGATATCGTTATGTTATCGGTTTTATCACCCTGAATGCGAATTCAAATTAGATTTTGACATCAAAACGTTGATTACTTCTAGATTTAAGACCGTGACTTCGCCGGAATCATTTGGATTCTGAGTGGCAACCGCCAAAAGAGAATGATTAGGGTGCCAGCTGAGCTTGAGAACTTCATTAGATATACAACCGATTTTAGTGCTAATGAAAACAGCCATTTCAAATGTTGCGTGTAGTAACCCGAATCTTTTACCTACAGAAAGATTGATTTAAACAAGGTCAGGTCAAGTCAGGTTGCACAGGACAGTAAAGGTTTTCGCCAACTGAACGCCCATATTCTTGCTCCAGCCGTAACAAAAGTACTTCCGGAGCTTCTAATTCTCGTCGACTGTTTGACCACGGCCGATTTATTCCTCCAAACAACCTCCCATTTCGAGTCCTTATCTGCAAAGAGAGGTTATTCAAAAATAAGGAGCATAGAACATCTACTGTGGAAAATACTCACCTTAAAGAATCTTTTGATAGAGGTTGATGCAGACGC
>UZAN01041342.1:32681-45935 GCA_900618425.1 Echinostoma caproni | reverse complement strand
GAGCAATTTGTACAGAACACACAGCATGAGATATGTACCCAATGCATATGTGATCAATCCGGTCGATTTGGAAAATCGTTGGCGGGGTGCAAAATCGTGGATGTTTGAAGCGGCTCGAATGGAGGATTTTGCTCAGTCAGAACTGTTGCGACAAGTGAGTCAGCTTGATGGTTCCGGAAGATAGATGATTTAGTCTGCACTAACCACATATCCCAATTCCTTTTATCAACTGTCACAAGTGTGGCATCGTGCTTTCTGATTTAACGTGACTTTTGTGGCAAACGAAATCAGACATGAACGGCTTGTAGCAACTGCACTAAACTTTCCATCGCAGGCTAGTCCTACATGCTAGAAAACAAAGGGAGATCGTCAAGCGAGTTGGAGGCCCATTGTTTGGGAGGATTTCTAGAACCAATAACCGAAACAGAAACCCGAAGAAATGTCTTTTTGGCGTTTGCATATTTCGTTCAACTGAAATGTGAGCCCCAGTGCTTGCGAAAGTTACACACAATGCAATAGAATCAACAGATTACTAGATGATCCAAGCGGGTAATGTTTGAACTTGTTTGTATGCGAACAAGCCATGAAGTCAGAGGAAACGAAAAACGAAAGAGAGCGTGAAAATGTATGAACGCGATGCAACCAGTAAGGTGTTTATCTAGGATGAAGGAACATTGATGTGCAGTTATGAACAAAACGTCAGCAAATTGGTGGGAGAGGGGGAGGGGCATCGGTTGTCACACGAAAGTACGGGACAGTTACGTTTGCTGTTATAGCTCTCGAACCTCATTACGTTACTTGCATAACTCTAACTTGATGATTTCAATTGCTATGACTTCCGTATTTGTCAGGATCTCCTTGTGTTATCCTTTCGTGTGATCCTGGCATAGGTTAAAGAAAGTTGTAAATGATTGGTCTTGGTTGATCCCGAGTAAGTCGGTGATCTGATGTTGTCGGAATGAGTTGCGGAAGTTCCTTACGTTTCGGAGAGCTGGCGGACAATGTTCAAATGTTCTGTTGAACAAACCCCTCCTTTTGTATCCGATATAACGCACATTATCCTATTGCGAGTTAGGTTATATAGAACAAAGTATGTGTGTGAATGTCTCAAATAATACATCAAACAGAGATTGGTTTGCATTTCCGCTTTGTTCCATGGCGTTGATAAACGTTGCATTGCACTTTGACCTAAGCCGGTAAGCATATGCGCATGATCATTAGATAATTATTCTTTGTATCAGTGACTTACGTCTCGTTTACTTGACGGTAGTTCACCATAATTTCATTGTGTGGTTTCATAAGTGAAACCATACATTTACATTCAAATCAAAAGCACCTGAAAGTTTGGTAGAAATCTCTCGTCGCTTACAATTTACCATTAAACACTTTAAATGACAGGTTACAAAATTTATTTACAAATCGACTTTGGTGTTTTGTATTGAATGCGGACTGCACAGCGATTCACTTACTCATGCAGAGGTTTCCAGAAAAGATAAAGTGAGATTCTTGCTATGAAAAGCGGGGTGGTGCTGGAGAATGCAAACTGCAGCCACTTGGGTTCCGCGGTCTGAGTTATGCAAACCATTTTCACAGCCGTATTTTATCCCCTCAATTTTTTTGTTTTCGTCCATTGAGCCACCTTAGAGGACGGTGTCTCTTTCGAGCGACCAAAGTCTAACTTCTTCTTTGTAAAAGCTTACAGTGGCTTAAATGTGAAGCAGTAAGTAGTCTGAAGAACCACACAGGGATAGTTTTATTCCAGTTTGGTGCGCGTGATCTGAGAGTATTCAGAGGCAAATAATTTCACGGAATTTGACTGGGCCACAAAAAATATTCCTAGCTAAACTGATCGTCAGATGACACAGTAGATCTTATCCGCTCGCCTCCTTTAAATATTGAGTTATCGGTAAGGGAGAAAATTGAATTGTGACAGAAAAAGACGGTGGTACAAGTGAATTAGACCAAAATGAAATGCACGGTCGATGGACTTCGTGAAAGTGGATGCAATAGATCGTTAAATGTCACTATGGTTAAAAAATTTATAATGGATTATATCACACTTATCTTTATTCATTTTTGACCATCTCGTCTGGCAAATCCTAGGGCTACTTAATCAGATGAAAACATGGCCATAATTCAGGTTTTGTGTTTTGGGGGGAGATAACCGCGGTCTAGTACGGACTCCATTTCACAGCATGCAGCGATTTTGTATTACCCCAAAAGTTACTGGATAAATTTAATAGATACGCCGATATTTTGATAGATGATGGAACCCATTTGTGCCTCAAAACATCACCTCTATAATAAGGAATGACTAGAATATTCGGCACTCAATCCCGATTCAGTGAGACAAGACAAGAAGGGCAAAGTTTTCACTTCGTCGATGTGAATGTGCAGTTTCACTAATTCCTTTTCTTTGTCCAGACACAAATCAGCAGCGGGTAAACAATCTTAGCAAACATTCCGTACTTAATCTGATGCGATTTGATGTCGACAAACCCAAATAACCGTATAGATTTGTACATAGTTCTAATGGCCCGTTGATGAATTTATCGAAAAACAGCTTGTTTCCCTACTGGAATTTGTTTTAAATGTGGCCATAAATATTTTTCATTCACAAATGCCAGAGACTTTATTTTCCGGTAAATCACGTCAACTAACTCCTCACCGAGAATTCGACGTTCGTCTCTGGCAAATCTAACGTGAAATAAGGTATTTTTGTTTTTACTGATAAACGATTTATGATCTAACTGTATGCAGTCTGTACACCAATGATTATCAGGAGTTTAGTCTACGAGATAATACATCGTACTGGGTGCAAACATTCTAGTGTTTGACCGAGAAACTGGTCAATTCAATACCTAGCCCTCTGGTTAGGCCACCCACGTATTCTTATCAATAATACTATCTGCCGTACTCATTTTCCCGTCTGTTTTAAGCATCCAGAGATCCCGCTGTCATTCAAATTAGTTAGTACAGTCTGAATCAATGTCTGTCTCCAAGCTGTGACTTTTTCCTTAATGGGTACCGACTGCCTGCTGCCACGACAGATGACTATTTATGAAAACACGCAAAACATCATCCATCAATCTATCTATGATTGAGAAGATCTCTTCATTCGGAGGGACCATAACGGCTGCTATCGCATTTGAAATGGGGAAACAGGATTTGTTCAGCCTTTTATGGGCAAGTTATTCGAGAAAACAATCTGCACGTAGTAGTAATTAAGCCTTATTTACAAGCAAATGAGTCTTATTTTGAGATGAACTCATCCGAATCCGGAACTAACTAGCTGTCATTGATTCTGAATGTTCTCAGTCAATACACAGTTATGATTACAAAAGTAATGTTAGAAAACCACCCCTCTGCACTGACCTTTAAATATTGGTCAGCCCTGGATCAGTTGAAATTCCGTCACGCGAATTTGTTTATCGATTACTATGTAATTTATGATAATTCTATCTGAAGAGTTATAGCCCATCTGGGGATTGAGTTGAACACACAATGGATATTTAATCCAAGAATGAATTTTTCCCCGTTTGTGGTCCAGTTACTCCCGATCAGATTACAACTGGGGACGCATGAAGTTTGATCCAGTGGCTTGAGTTCTGTCTAGCACCACACCTACCTTTACTTTTTTTCAGACTGCGATTTTTCAAGGCCTATTTGAATAAACTATGATCCCAAACCGATGCGTTTTCTTGACATGCTTACTCACGTTCTGTACAAATCTAACGTGTTCTCGGGAACGGACATATACATTGGTGTACTTAGCGGTATCTGTAACCCGTTGAATCATCGGTCCCCGTGGTGTTTGGAGGTCAGTACCTCGTTAAATTGTTCAGCATTTTTTGACCAATTGAACTACTACCATGCAGTGTACAAAAGTTTTCGAATGTTTCAATATTAGACGCATCATCAATCATGTGCAAGAGTTTGCCATAGTCAACTCTCATTTGTCATTTGAATGGCGATTGTGAAAAGTTCAGTAGCCTCGGTGGGATTCAAAGCTGCCAAACATCCACTTGTCATTTCATTGGCTTAACTAAGTTACAGCCTCAGGGCGACTGGACGGCGGACACACTCGGGCCTGATCGATCACGGGCCATGGAAGTTGGAGTGACTGACCCAAATGCTTTTGGGCACAGAGGTCAGGGGTCAATTTTCTTATCCCGATCGCATCGGTTATTGCTAGGGTGCGAAGTTGAACGCCCTTGAACTTGTTGTGTGAGTCATAATAAACAAATTTGAAGGCGACATCCGGAGTTACTCTATGTCCGGTGTGGACTAAATGGGCCAGAATGGCGCTGTTTGCTGCTTCAGTCAGTCCTAGTCTTAACCAGTGTGCCGTCCGACCAACATAATATGCGCCACACACTCATCCGAAAGAGTATGCAACCACTGATGAGGTCAGCATGGGCAGTTTATTCTTATTTTGAATGTGGATCACAAGAGCACAGAAACACCAACCATGATTGGTGATGCGTTCAACTGTGTGATCTGACTTCTAATGTTTCAATATTAATCACTATCAAAGAACGGTTAGCGTCATTGAAAACCTCTCACGACTGGTTATCACTTCATACCGTAAGCACTGCAAGTTTCTGCCAACTCATTATTCGTTCGCCGGTGCGTCAGTTGCGGCAGCCTCCAGCTCCACACTAGGTCATCATAGGGTGTGTGTGTGTCAACGCCAACATTCTCATATCTGATGTTAAACTAAGGGTTGACGAAAAGCTATTTGGATTATCAAGTAGAGTGCCACATGGGCATTGGTTCGGGTAATTATAGGTGCGTGGGGAGAGGGCTGTGTCGTGTGTGGTGTTGGTCATGGAAGATCACACACAGGACAACCGAACCAATAGGCTTGTGTGACGACCAAAGTGTGAGCAACATCCGGTCATGGAAACGGAATGCTGATTATTAGTTTTCCAGTTTCTCATGACTTCTACGCGCCTGATCCCACCCACCACCCATATTAAACAGTCTGATATAAATTGGGGTGTATTCGTCTGCAGAAGGAAGAATCACCGCAAACGAGCCTGTTCGCGACTGTGTGCTTTTCTCACAGTGTGTAATGATGGTATAGAGTCACGGAATGCGTGTTACATGCCAGTAATGTTGCAGGTACAAGTGTCACGCTTTTACATTTGCCATTTGATTTCGTCTATGAACTCTTACTCGAATCCACTGGAGACTTTTCGTTTTGCAAGTCATTAGCATATGGCCGCGGAGGTCATCTATTCTAACTCCGCTCCCTCTGGAGCGTCGCCATTGTATGACATAACCACTTATTTATTGATCATAACGGTCCGTTCATCGGCCACTATCCGGTTCCTGAAATTTATCATAAAGCTATCTAGTAAATAAGCGAAAGAGAGATACTCTAATTAAGAGCAGTATTAGCAGTAGTATTGTACGATAGAATAACTAGAATCTATTTAATAAAAATGTGAACCCAATTAAACGCACATTATTCACTTCGTCCTAGGTCTAGCAGTGTTATCAATGAATATTGTTGAGTTTTGTAACATGATCTAACTTAGCACCTTTATCGCGGTGCAATGGCAGTTCGTGTGTCAGATTTTTAACCTTGCAAAAGATTAGTCCAACAATGAGTCCACATTTGTAGTGTAAAATATTCCCCGAACAGACTAAGACCATTCGGCGACAATCTTGCACTTGTAGATTCCCCAAACCTTGTATGCTTTTCCCGAAAGAAAAAAAACCACCTGACTATTCCAAATTCCTTACCATCCCATGTACTGGCTAATTCCCATAGACATGCAAAATTATTTTGCAATCCGTCGAGTTCTCGTCAGCTGATATTCCCGGAAAGTAAGACGAGCGAGAGAAAAAAAGAACCCGACAAGGATGAGAATCGATCATGAACATTTTTCGGACCCCCGCCCCCCGGAGTCATCCGATCAACTGGTATGCTGTGTGACCAATTAGTACCGGGAATTGAACATGTTGGTTGGCTGTGTCTCGTCGAAGCATAGGCAAAATATAATAAGTCGAATGTATGTGTGCACTATTCTGCATGATTTTGATAGATTTAAACAATACAGTGCGATTTCTTCAGAGTTTCACGTCGTCTTATACTTCTCTTGCGTGAACTGATACAATCAATTCCCTCGTACACTCCATGCGATCTGATTTGGGTAACTTGGATCACCTAGAACTGACACTAGACTACCTAATCACCACCTCATAATGTTTATAATGCTCTTGTTTTCACCTGTAATAAATTAGCCGTATGATGATCGAACTCCTGCTGTGCGCAGTCCAAGTTCACTAGGCATGCTAAAGACTCGCAACTGTGGAAAGGGTATGGGTCCTCACTCGGGTTAGCTGGGCAAGCACCAGGCCCTTTGTTGCAGCAGAACCATCCGACCGATCGATGGTGTCGCATCCGCACAGTTTCAGAGTGGAGATACAGAATGATCCATTCAAATTTCTGAGGCATGTAAGCCGACTGACACGACAGGTTTTTCTTAGAGACGTGGGCGGTGCCAGTGCGTCGGTTCCAGTCCCACAGAGGCTACTGAACTTTTCACAATTTCAAGATAAGACTGATTACTTTAACATCATAGTNATGAAGGTTACCAAATTATCACCCCGGGGGATGTGTTCAAATTCCGATACCATAACCGGACTTCCCCTGTTCTCTATGTGACGTCAGTTGATTGACCACTTTCTCCTTTCTGAAAATTTTATCATTAAATATTCAATAAAAAGAAGTAAAAATGAAGATGATAAAAGCTCCACCCCGAGGTTGTGGGAGCAAACCTCACCAGCACTGAACGTTATTTCCTTTTCTATATTTCTCCCGTATGGCTGCATTTCTTCGTCTACCTAAAATTCTATTACATGCCTTTATGGCAAAGAAAAGAATGTTCTGCGGTTACTGAAAACATAGGGTTCACACAATCGTTTCAATAAAATAATGATTCCCTTCATTTTGTGGAATGACTGGGTTCAAAAGTTGAAGCGCAACACGCTACTCCTGGTATTCTCGTACTAGTTGACTGATAAAACTATCCTGTGGCAAAATCAGCATTGATTACTCTGCAAGGAACATTTGGATCTGCATACAGCTTCAGGACAGAGAATGTCAATAGCAGAGTTGAATGCACCAATGCGGTAACACGTTACTTTCAGGCTACCTTTCCGCTTAGCCTGGACAAATAGAGCCTTCCATCTCAATCCTCAGTTCACTTCGTCAACCACAAACTTGGGCAGCACTAGACTCGTTTCGTTCTCATTAGAGCTCATCAGCAGTGTGTACCTACAAGCGCGTCCGGGTCTATACTCCCGATCCATATCATGGGAGGCGCATAAGAAACGGCTCATCCAGAGTCTGACCAGAATTACCCATTCAAGTTTGTTAAGTGACGGATACGCAAATTTTACATTTTATTCGAAAGGACTTCCTACAAGGGGTTCAACTGTAGCCACTCGTAGCAGTGGAGGCTCTCGATAATGCTAAGCCTTCAGAAAACTGTACAGTAAAGGAAATTCATCTTATTATTAATATCACAACTAGTAACAGTAGTACTATTTACTATACCAGAGAAATCCAACCATGATTTATCGATGCCAAAAAAGATGAACCAACGTTATCACTCGATATGGATATATCTTTTGGCGGTGGTAGCCCGGTGGTAAAGTCACTAAGTTATCATCCCGGAGGATGTGTGTTCCAGTCCCACACTCATAAGCGCCTCAATTTTCCCATTTTTTGTTTTACGGCAGCTCTTTGGTGGCTTATTTCCTCCTTCCTGAAATTTGTATCATTATATATTTAATGAAAGAAAGCAAAATGTAAAAAAAGAAAGTGAAAAGTTCAAGCTTTTTTGCTCAAATGCAGGTCGTGTTTATATGAACGATTTATCTTCTCCAGGAAGCGTTTTACACAGTATGACATTTTTCCGCGACCCGAAGCTTTGCACAAAAGGTCCAACATTTCGGTATGCGGATTTGATGTGGCATTCCTTGGGAATTCAGGTCAATCTGATTCACATTGTTCACCATCTGCAGTGTTATCGAAACTGTGCATCACTGCGGCCGGAATGGATTAACTAAATCATTCCACTTTACCTTTCGAATTTAGAATGACACCCAGCTGAATTGCATTCCAGCATATAAATGTGGTTTAATTCATGTGTGTTTTAAAGACTATCAGTGCCATTGACATGAAGTGTTGGGCCTTCACTACCGAACGGAAACAGACATCAGGGATATGCCGTTGTGCATCTGGACAAAAATGCCAACCAATCAAGTACAATATCAAAATGTCGTAAGAGTGATGATCATTGTTTAGAAAAGCTTTTACTTCCGTGAAACAAGGCAAACATTAGATACGCGTAATTCACTGCCGTTTCAGTGCACCATGCCTGCACATTTTGCGTCGGCGTGATTCAGTAGAGTGACGTACGCAACCGAGACCGTGTTAGTTTGGGTCAAACAGCAAGGTAAGAGAGAGAGCGCGAGAGAGAAACGTTTTCAATGATTCCATTTTCAGGCTTTTACAATCACGATTGGGTGGTGGTGACCCAGTAGTTTATTCTCTGTCACAGACTTACTTTGAACCCTATGGTCCGAGGTTCGAACCTCGCCATAGTCACCCACCTTAGTGGTAGGCAGCTTTGCTGTCGTCCGGTCCAATACCATACCTAACTTATCGGGGCCTTATGTGGTCCGCCACTCCAAGTCCCGGGGCTTAGGTTACCGGTTTCCGTCACTGAACAACAGGTCCTCGTGACCATGGGGCTTCCCCGGTCTACTGTTCATCACACGAAAGTGTGTAATAAAAAGAACGAGTAGGTGAGCTTCGGGCTTTAGTACCAACCTGGATATTTGTTTCACTTACGATTAGTTAGGATTAGTGGTTGGTTTGGTTCGATTATATCATAGTCAGATTCGGAATATCTCCAACTAAGTTTCAACCTTGACGGTTAGTACTGATATGCGCGTGGTGTGCTGCCCGCAAGTAGCTAGCAAGCTGAATTGAGCTCAATGGTGTATAAGTAAAAATGAAAAACGCTCTGATCAGCTGCGTGGTGGTCAACCGGTTAGTGTATGCTTGTGTTCTACCTGTGAGTTGCTGATGAGACCCAATTAATTCGAAACAGCTGTAAACTATATCCTAGCAATTCAGTCCACGCTTCCTTGGCTCTGTGCACGACGAAATTCAAATACACTACCTATGGCGATATGACCAGTTTATCGCGTTTCTTATATATCTCTCTCATGGATTTTGTGTTTGTCTGAAATCTGCTTGAATCTATTTGGTCTTTATCCACTTACTAACTTTGTTGACTCCCGAATTACCGTGATTTTGAGAATTTGACAGCAAAAGTGTTTCCGTGTGCGCCAGTCATATTGATCGCAGCGTCGAGCTTATCCCACGATTGTTTTTCTTTTCTGGCATTACCGAGAAGTTTTCCGTATTTTGGAATAGCTTCATATCGAACAAGTGAGAATTTCGGGCGAAACAAAGTTGTTCAACGAGGAGTTCGGTCTTCTGGTATATGCTGTTTCGTGAATCGCCTCAACCCAACGAGTAATCAATGAATAGCAACAAATGCACCTACGATCATGGTCCTTTCATGAGGGATCTGCACTAACTCGTGTTGTATGCATGAGATTAGGTTTGCTCAGAAATAACCCCAGGGGGAAGATGAACTAAGTGATTTAGCCGCTACCCGAGCTACGCTGAAAATTGTTGGTAAAATTATGTATTCAATATGGGAAGGAAAGTTATGAAAAATAAGTATGATAGACACCCCATTTTATCCATAGAAAAACGACTTTTGTCGAAGATTCTCCCGAGACTTGTACAATAGTGTCACCTTTTTCGTTCCTCGTCTTTCCAGGATAATCACATTAGGCCAAAACTGTTACATAACGACTTTTACTATGGTGGTTCACATTGTGACTATATACTGGTCGAATGCACAGAGTTTTGGTCACATCTGCGGATTTGAAAAAGGAACTGGAAATGGTGTCATTTTGACATGAGCTGTCACTGATACGCTGACAGAGACACACAGACACACAACAGTAGTTGTACTATTTCGCCCCAGTATTCTATCCTCTTTCACACACACNACGTATTTCACCAATCCGTAACGAACGTTTGGCTTTGTTAAACAAAGAAACGAAAACGACCGTACGCCCCGACAGAGATTCGTTCTTTGAGGCACCTGACACAGTCGTCCTGGATAGCGTGATCATCCGATTATAGTGCAGACTATAGTGAACACAGTGGAATCGTAGAAAGACTATTGAATATAATTCAAATGTCATTTCATACAAAGGTGCTATTGGAAGAAATTATCGTTTTCTTTTCCGGCGAAGGTGATTTATCAGTTGACTTTTTTTGTACCGCTTGGTTAGGATAAATGTAAGTCGATTTATTCGCTAAATACTGCTTTGAGACTTTCTCACCAGTTGAAGACAGGTGGAGATGAGATTAAATATTTGAATGAAATTTGATTGGTTTGGTTCAGATTGTGAAATATGACTACCGGCTTTATGTTAGTCAAGCTTTCATTCGGTGAACGTCAACAAAAGGAAGCATAAGTCAAATAATAATCGTGACCGAATACTTTTTTTTCAAGCGAAACAAATTCTAACCGACGTTTTCCTATAGTTATACGAAACCGCTTTGTGGCGAACGCATATTTTCTCTGCGAATTTCAATACGCTATGAAATCAACCTTCAAGCCACGTGTACCTGGCGTTGTTCATTCATAGATGCCGTAAAATGACTTTTGTGCTATTGAGTCTCCTTGGTTCTTAACGGCACACTTGCCGCTTTCACGAAGAACGCGTTAAATTAATGACACTATTGCCGGTTGTTAAACACCCATAAAAGTTCAGAAAACATGAACCTAAGATACCAGAACTTCACATTGCTTTTGCCATGCTTTCACGGAACATTTTCTACACGTGAAAGTCAAATCTTCAAACTTTTTTTGTCACCCAACACTATAGCACTATGTAATAGGAGAGAATTTGCACGCTGAATTTGACGCTGCTAGCCTGAAGGTTGACGAACTGTCTTCACTTGTGTTTCTGTGAAGATGAATGTTCCCACCCGAGTTATCGTGAAAACTCACTATATGTTTGGCTCAGGAAATGACTTCGTCAATCCAATAAAACGTCTTATACATGAGAAAGTATTTGTACTATGCGTTCAAGAATAGTACATTCAATACGACACTGAGGACTCACTGGTAATGATACAAAAGTTCGACTGCTTTTTAGGCAGGAATGTCCAGAAGCTTAGCAGAAAACCGAAACTAAGGTAATCATATTCGAAAATTCAACTTGATAGCGCAGTTCGGAAAAGGAATCAATTTTCCCCGAGTGGACAGAATCGTAAATAGTTCCGTCACTGTTTTCTCCTTTAAACAAAAAACTTTGATGGCAAAAGTCAAAGGTCAACGTCCTTACCCCGATCGCCTCGGCTATTGCCCGCGATCGCCATAAGGTGCGCCACTAAGTATCCTTCTATCTGTTAAGGTGAACACGATAGACAACCTTGAAGTTGATGTCCGGTGTCGACCAAGTATGTAAGCAACGATAACGCTTTTTGTTAACTGGGCCAGTCCGTGGCTACCCAACCTTTGTCAAAATCTGTAGTTCGAACAGACAGTTGTCTTGCCATTCGACTGGCATCGAGTGTATCACGAATACATCACAAACGTTTCTTTCATCAGTTCCTATTACTTACCAATCTAATCCCAAGTCGACTTTTACCCAACGTAAAAATGCTAGAATCATTGTTTAAAAACCCATAATCCAAAGTCACATTCTTCTAAAGAAATGTGTTTTCACTGTCTAAATGGGGTTTTCAAACCCCTCAAACCCTCTGTGACAAACAAACGCTTCATTTTCAGGGAACGTCTCGGGTTATGAAAGTGGAAAGCATTTGTGACAAACAAAACGCTTCGCAACCACGCAGTCTGAATCACCTCTCTCGTTCTTCACCTTCGATATGACCCCCGCCGCAAACACATCCATTCACCTAGGTTTTAGTCAGTCCAATAGTTAAGCTTGTTATCATTTTTTGCGTTCAATGATCAACCTTCGCTCGTAACCAAATGTGATTGCTCTGGCTGAATGACTGCTCTCCATTTCTACCTTTTCCCTGGTTGACAACTCTAGAAACATGTATTTAAAGGCGCCACGGTTAAAAGTCCCACGTGGTCTTCTCATATAACCGTCTATGTACAAAAATCATATAATTTGTCTTTGGGTGTTCCACAGTGAAATTTAGAATAAATAGTTTCAACAGCTGTTTGTTTCCTCTATCGGTGCATGCATCTTGCGATCCTTTTGGGACCTTCAATAAAACACGGCTCTTCACCCCGAACTTGGAACTATTTTGCTATTTATTCCTTCTATTCATTGATTTTGATAAGCGGAAGATTTTGTTTACAACTCACAACGGTTATTGAGATATTGGCGCTTAGGGTGATGACTCCAAACAACCCATCAAACCTGATCGAATCATCGTTCCCAATTCACTGACGCCTCCAGTTTATTTTGCCTGTCTTGTTGAATAAGTGTTTTTTGTGTGGGAAAATATGACTGGAGCTAGTAATGAATTTATTGTTTCACTCAAAAACCTTTTCATGTAATCTAGGCGCTCGGTATCGGATATGTACCAGTCTTTTATTCGGTATGTTAACTTGAGTGCTAGAAGCACGGGGATGAAAGTGTATTGTCTTGTGAATTCCCGTATCCCTGTACTTCTCTCATCATAGTGTGAGTTGATGTGAGCTAATGTGTTTGGTTCCCTTGTGAACGGGGTTTGTAGCTCGTGTGAGAGAGTTGGCTTTGTAAACATAGATCAGGTATGTGCTTTGGAAGTGGCCGCACGGTGTAAAGACGAAGTGTTTTGGAGGGGGGTGATGATGCACTGGGAAACTATCCGAAAAGCGGAATCGATGTTTCACATAAATGACCTGTGTCTATTGTAGATCGTCAGCTGTCACGCTCGCTGCTGTGCACCCGCTCCGCTACCACAAAGCCAGCCAGTGTGCATAATGCTCTTAAATCCTTTGTGACAGTTGTCTCGTCGTGGGACCAATGTATGTTGCAATACAAACCGCGTGAGGAGAGTGTCTCACCGGAAATGGGTTCATTGCAGTCAACTATTGTTTTGCGAGTGCGTATGATTTGTGCGTAGGAATCGAGCTGCAGTGAAAGTTCGTTTTCCCACACGTTCAGGGCTTT
>UZAN01041342.1:13688-24776 GCA_900618425.1 Echinostoma caproni | reverse complement strand
CCCCCCACTTCCACACGCTACTTATGAGACAAATTTTGTCGTGTACGCATTATCATTAGGTTTTCTGGCACGTCCTTGGTCTGAAGTAGAGCAAATCTGTCCATGCCTAAAAAACAAGATTGTTATTTGAGCCAGTTTCCACAACATTGTCATATTCAAGCCTGATCGATTCAGCGATATTTTCGGTCGGCTAACTTTGTTTTCCTTTCTATTAGCCTTCCGGATCTCTTCAAATCGAGACAATAGGAATTAGATAAATGGACGGACACGTTTGCGTCTATAGGCCGTTAGCATAAGCGTTCGAATCGTGGTGGTCACTAACACACCACCACCACTGCATACCTCAAGCCCCTACTTCCATCAGTACAACCATACAAATGCCCGCAATTCGACAGCTGTTTCAAAGCTACGCAAATTGCATCCCGCTCATCTGATCGCATTCATTCATTCTCATAGCATCGTGGCCAAACCTGATTTTGTTGTTCCCCGGTCGATTTTTCATCCTAGTCCTTATGCTTGTGTGATGAACTGCATTGGATGGTACACGTATGAGTGAGATGAAGAAGTAGGGGAGGGGAACGAAATCAGTCACGTGCGAAAACACACACGCACTCATATACATAGTGAGCACAATCCCATCGGCTCGAGTTGTTCAATTTGAGGAGATACCACCCACTTAGACACATCACCACCACTTCCTGTTTGATGAACTACCATAAACAGAGAATCGGCTTACGGTTGATGAGGTTAACATCCACCAAAAAATTAGTGTTATCAGGTCTACAAGCATGCAGGAACAGGATAATTGTGAGGAGGCATAGGGAGAGAAGGGAGGATTGACTGCACCCACCGACGTTGTCTTTTGCAGTCAGATTTCATGTGAACAAACAGCAGATGGGATTGGTGATTCGGTTCAAAAGACATTAAATAACTTCATGATAAACGTTGTGATGAAATATGATGGTTCATACTGTGGAAATGTAAAATTATTATTTAAAATAATACCATATTCCATCACAACGTTTATCATGAAGTCATTTAAAGCTTGGCTGCTACTATTTAGCAATGCTTCAATATGCAATCATTATTACGCAAAACAATGCAAGCACGTGGACATATGGGGGAAAAATATCATTGTCTGTGATTAGTGGTAATGATGAATTTTTACGCGATCAAATATTACTTGTGTGGGAGACAAGACCGGGAGAAGGAACTCTATACAAGGCTAGACAACCAGAGATCAAAGATGAGATTCAGGGATTAAATAAAACAGAAAGTGAATAACCGATAACCAACTGGCAACAGAGAGAGATAACTTTTTATACAAGTGTTTGTTTCCATAATAATATATAGGTAATCGATAATATGCTAACTGACTGACCGACTGATGGACGATGAACAGACAAACTATTGGCCAAACTCACCGATATGATTGGGTTACTGATTTTATGGGTTTTCCATATGTTGAGTGTATAGGTAAACCAAAGCTTGATTATCTCAACCCTCTGTTTCCCCGACTTCCATACCTTCTGTTTTCGTTTCATTTGAGGTACCAACCGATGGACTATCTGAAAGCGGAGCGATTAGATGACGAAAAATTAGCACTTTCTTGTAGCACATCCTCAAGCTTCCAGAAACCATAAATCCGGTGAGAATACAGTCAACAGGTGATGTTTTGAGCCACGCACCAATACTGGCTTTTCATGGGATCACCATAAAATTTCGACTCTCTTTATTCAGTGTTAGTTTACGTATGAACGAAATAAGGTTCCAGTATCTTTTCCAAATAAAACCCACGTGATATGAGCACAAACTTCCCCCGCATTGTTGAGGTGAGAGCAAGAATGAGACGCCTAACCTGATTACGTTTTTTCATATCTAAGAAGAACCGAGTTCACCGCGTGCTTAAACTATTCATTCCCATGCACAATATTTCGATTGCTATTTAATGTGAAGTTAGATTCTCTCAATAAATCATTTGTAACACTTCAAATATTCCGTATTATACATCATATTCCCTATCCTGGGATCGCCGTGTTTGCACGTTCAAAAGTTAATGCACCAAGTAACAAACTGCAAAAGATTCTGACTTTGTACCGAATTTAGTCCGGTTGGATAATTGAGAGACATATGGGGTAACAAAACGGAAATGAGTTTGGTGTGGATCAGGCCCCAAACTGACAGACACTGCGAACGTAACAAGCAGATACGTATGTCAGGCCTTCCTTTCAATACATTTTGCAACAGGGTTATATTGGTCGTCTCGTTAACATATTTAACATGCAGTTAAGATTTCTGTCTGGAATTTGAGTCTATGTCTTATTATGTTATTTGGACTTTATTCCGTTTGAAAAAGTGGCACCATAGAAATTCTTCCGAGACCTACGGCTTGACTATTGCATGTCATGTCATATAATAAGCAAACAGCAAGAAGATTTCCATTAAACGGTGTTCCTTCCGCCATCGAATAGAGTGTGTCCACTTTAAAGCGTACAATTAAACTGTTGACGGATATCATTTGTTTTGGCCATAAGAATGTCTCATCTCATACAATCTTCGGTAAACAAATGTATGTTTTTTTCGCTCAGTCATGAAAAAATCTGGGTAAACAATTCAGCTCTTGAAATTGGTTGAATAATTACCCCCCTGGGATATGAGTTCTTTCTTCTTTCGCGCATCGACTGTCTTCCAACTCATGCTAAGTCGAGGCAGCACATTGTCGGAGCACGTTGACGTCGATTGATGTGTGTGCGTGTGTGTGTAAGGCGTTTGTTCCCTTCATCAGTCGGCAGAACGAACAGGTTTCGTTCACGCGATTCGAGAAGTCCAAGAACACGTCAGCCCCCTTCCTCCTGGGATAATTATTCGTGAACCTGATTCAGTCTCGATAAACAGCCACCGAAAAAAGCTTCTTTCGCTAAACTGCGTTTTTCATTCAATGCGTGTCGCTGGTATATTCCGGGAATTAAAACAGCCAATTATTTGCACACAAGCAAAAAGCAAAACAATTTAACGTGGACGATTGGTAAACAAGGTCCAACCTGGACACAAACCGCCTTGAATGTCGGATATCTTTGGCTGTCCAACACATTTGGCCGGTTCGCTGCTGTGTTTCCTTTGCTGCACATCCAACAAATGTGTGATTGAGTTTGCTGCAAAGATTTTTCGATCAATTAGAACCGGAAGGTGCCATTCTTTGCCCGGGGAGGATCTCATTTGCCCAACCACACAAAACTAGACTACACAGAATAAACTGACGTTGTTTGCTTGCTTTTGTGACAATGTAAGTCAATTAGGAATTTATCAACCAGAAGCGGTTTTAACGGGAAAATTTAACAGACCGACATATTATATTATTTTTTTCTAAAACCTACCTAATCGTGGAAATTTAGTATCTCATAAAATAGTAGTGATCGTAACGTTTAATTACACTAGTTGTAGATGGATTTTCGAGGGTTATTTGATTCAGGAAGCAAGCGGGGAACATTCATGTTTCCTTTATTGTAGTCAATCAGTATTGAGAACTTGTGTTGAAATTGGCAGAAATCGGAAAACTTTTGGTCACAAGTTTCAATGGAGCATGTAAGGAACAAGTTGTTGGTGAAAACACTACATGTGCTTTACGGAGTATATTGCCCCCCACTATCCCTATCTAGTCACGTTTAGGTAGGTTATTTTTGAAACTACGTAGACTGAATAAAAAAGTTACCCAAATATGTACAGAATATTACCAATATTTCAATATAATCTAACGGAAAATATTAAAACCGCCGGCAGTAAGAAATAAAGTAAGATTCTGAGAGAATTCATATTACACATCAGTTTAATTAAACGTGGCGGGCATTGCGTTCCAAGCTAACATCACCAAATACGCTACTTCGAACCATGCTTCAAGTCCCCGCGTTCCGTTCCTCGATACACAGAACTAAATGACATTTTTATAAGTATGTGATTTACTTCTTTTTTCTGATCATCTCATGTGTGCATGCCAAAATCATTTAATAAATGAACTCAGTGACTCATGTTTTTGAACCTGATATTAATTCTTTCTTATGTGACTATCCTGGGGAAAGATCATTGCAAAATTTCAATACGGTGCAGTATTGTTAGTGGCCCTGATCTGACGGGTACGATATTCATCAAGACTGTTCTGCTTCGCGTACACTTCAAACGGTGCGTATAAAACACTACTTGCATTAAAAATAAAAATGTCAGTAGGAGAAACAAACAGAGCAGGAAAAAACACAAGGCTCGCACTGTTTGGCAACAAATTTTGCAGGAATAAAAATTTTTCCGAACTAATCAAAGAGAAATTCCGTTTACGGTGAGTTTTATTCCAATCGATAGGGAAAGTTTTATTATCAAAATCTGTTTCATTCGTTTATACCTGTGAACACCAATGAAAGCATTCCGTCCCTTGAACTGTTCTGATCCATTCGCTTGAGGAGGATAACAAAAAGAGATATATCATGTCGATCTATCTTCTCTTCTCTTTCGCTGCTTCGCTCTGCCTGTTTCTTTCTCTGTGTGTGTGCCAACAATGAAACAGATGGCTGAGATAATAATATTCCCATTTATACACTCTCACGAATAAAGTTTCAAGAAACATTTCACTGTATTAACTCCACATACTCAGGTAATGCACACATTAGTTCCGAATACTCATGGATCTTTCTTTTAAAACTTTTGAATCCAAGTGGTTCAGAAGAACTAGCAAAAGTCAAGCGGAGAAAACCCATTCAAGCCGAGTTCTGAAAAACTGGAGGAGTAATTGAGAATTATTTGAGTAGAACGGGACTGGATGGTCAGAAAGAGTTTCTGTGTGCAATACTAACACGCGTCTGACACCACTGAGCGTGTGATAACCCAAGCTCGAATATCTGGGGTTAGGACTCACATATGTGCCACCGGTAACGAATAGCCATCATAACCTCAGTGGGTATATACCTCTGATATTTCCCGCAGAGGTTGAAACAGTAATCTGGGGATTATTCAATTTTGAATGCCTTTCAACAGCTGACATAAGCTTCCTATTCAGTAAAATAATTTCAGCGTGTGAAAAGTTGAACCATCAGTTACTGTTTTTATTGCTTTTAGTCTATGCCTTAACTTCGGCATTTTTCACACAAAAGCTTGTGATCTTCTTTGACAAGAGACTAGGGTTGTGCTAAAGACTACAAGAGAAACGGCTTATTTATTCGGAATTATTTTTTATCCAATTATACTGCTGTTCTTGTGAAGTTAAATTAATGGGAAGGACCGTCGGGTGCTCTGATGACCGAGGCTAAGAGCTCTGCATTAGTTAATTAACTAAAGGGGTCAACATGACTATAGCCAGTGCGAGCTCAGTCATTGGTGTTGACGTCAAATACACGCAAAGTCGTTCCATAGGGGTCATGTAGCGAATGCTAGCCACAATCGAGGAGATCACAGTCAGGCTCTGACTACCGACTAGGAACAAATGTCACATGGATAACGAGAAAAACAAACGGATTCAGTACAGTTTCTGGCACAGCCTGCCGTAGGAATCGACCAAGTTGCCAGATTTCAGAAATCTTTGCTGACCTTTATTTAAGCACTGAATTGGCCAGAGGACAATTACTCTTGATTGCATTTAATTTTTATCCGTCTTAGTGGTTCCCTCAAGCAATGTAAAACACCACCACGTATGAAAATTAAGCATGATATTAAAAATTAATGCAATGGTTCTGTCACAAACCTCTGTTGTTACTGGTTAGTTTTTTTCCTAATGAACTCGCTCAATACACGTTGTTCCATTTGCAAACAAATCTGATGAGCATATCTAGTTAGAACCATCTTTTCAGAGCCTGTGTTGATATTATAGATACGTGTCAGTAAAGGTGAACAACTCCAAAGCCGTTGTTACACTCCGTGTTCGAATCCCTATTGAGCCTGATACAAACCATACAATTCTGTGCATGTGTCCACATAGACAGGGAATATTGTGCCAGGTTTTACGCGTTTTCCTTCCAATTTGTATTATATCGACGGTGTTTGTGTTACTTACCAATAATTATAAACCGATAGAACTTTGATCAACCGGAGAGGCATATACTGTTGAGGAAACGGTGCGATCAAATTGAAAGTATTATTTTTATTTTACACCCGCGCTCTGTAGCACACCCTCTGTTCCTGATAATGAATCCTTGATGACATCTGAATGAGTGCTAACATTTGAGCATTTTCAGTTACATTATACTGTTCCGACAGAACCCTCAAAACGGTACGCTCGTCTGAATTGATTACTTCGATATAATTAGGTCCCACTGTGCAGAATTCGGATGAGTGAGAAAAAAAAGAAATGAAAAAGCGCGGCTGATAAATCCACAAGGGAAACAAAATAGCTGCACGCTACTTCTAGACTCCTTCACTGATGAATGACTCAACAAGACGAAACTGCGCTTGTAGACCTAATTATTCTGATAGGGAAATAGTTTTGACGGTGCGAGGGGGGGGGCGGTCGCGAACGAAAGAATTTTTGCACATTTGTTTACACGAACCAAATAAATCAGTTTGTAAGTAGAAAGTACGGTATTTATATCGTCTAAAGATCCGTTCAAACTAACGCGTTGACTGGATTCACAATTGGAAGTTGTTTGTTGTTTATTTAGGGACAGTGACGATGAATTCCTCATAGATCGAGTAGATGATTTATCGGTCAAATCAAACAAAGTTTATTTTCGTGTGAGTCAGCCAATTTATTTGACCACGGGTCAAATAGATGTTTGTTCATTCGCTGCGCCCATTGAACTTGGGTCAAATTTCGCCACATCGTTTTTTCTTCGATCCCTTCCACTTGCAACAAACACATAGGTTATTGTGATTTCTGGTGATGAATAGTTTTAAGACTAACTATAATTTTGAAGTGAATATGACGGTTTTCACAAGCTCGGGTCACTGAACTATCGCACTCGAGGTGAAGTGTTTTTGTTTATTTGCAAATTTGAATTGAAAGTGGAAAATCATTTTGGGGCTCTTTTGGTTGCATCGAACGCGTTCTTTGTTTTGATCACATTGTATTGTAGTGGTTTGACCAAACTAACTAGCGTTACTAGATGAAATGTTAGCACAAGTATTTCTTCGTAAACAAAACTTGGATAACGTTTCCCCATGAAGCTCATATGCAGAGCAAATCTGGCAATGTTCTTCTCCGATTACCATTCAGCTCTTTTAAATAACCACTATGAACAAATGTTTTAAAGCACTCCGGTTCAAAAGTATGTACACATTATGAACCTTTTGAGGCTAAATGAATAATGTATGACATTTTCATTCATCCATCCAGGGGGAACTGTACAATCAACTAAAAAAAGCATTCAAACTCTTGTAAGAGTTCACCCATTCCTGTCAAAACCTAGCAGTTCACTGTCACAAATCCACCTGCGCTTGAACCCGGGCAAGAATGCGTCTTTTCCGGATGCAATAGTTATTTGGGTTGTGCTGCCTGAATGTGAAAGTTTTTTCGTTTGTGCAATGCAAACCTCATTAGCTGTTCGGGTAGTTGATTAGAAACGAACAAGCCTTGAAGAATCGTTGCGATGATTCCGTATTGAAAGGTAAGGGTTACATGCGTTTAAATTCTACCAACTTGACGCCAGTTCAAAAATAACCAAACAGAAGATTCCCGAATGTGCATACCTGACGAGCGATAAGCATCGTGAAATCGGCCGACTGATTCTGGGAGTTTGTCCAATCATTCATATACAAATCATTATTATTTGTTTTGTCCATTTTGACATTACATACGACGGTTTTCCGTCCCTGTCATTGGGAATAGGAAGCTGTGATCGATTTCCTGAAGGTGAAATTGACAGGAGTTTATTTGATGCCTTTTTTCAGTTTCTTGAATGACACCTAGACCGCGACTGACACATGCATATTTCATAAATAAAAAAGTCTGAAACTGCAATCATCAACCAGTCAGGTTCTCATTTTCATTTTAGGAAATTTGTTTTTCCGGATTTGAATTTGTACCTGCTGGTTCTGTCACTGACTCTCTTGACATGGTTCCATTGAAAACGAATAATGATTGATTTACATCTATTAGCATTCTCCGAAATGGGATGTGCATATTTCTGCGGATGTTACAACCTTAGATGAGTAATAACCGACCGAAAATATTTGTATCCTGTTCCTCAGATTTGGTAGTTTTGCGCACGCAAATCAACTTTTTCAACAAGATAGTCAAAGTGTTCGCATGATCATAGAGGAAATAATTTCAAAGCGTTTCAGTCACCCTTGAACGCTCTCGCATCTGTCTCCTTTTCCATGCGTTCCGTCCACCGTTCTCACGCTTATCATTCGATTCGACAAATCCTGAGCCAGATTTCGCATTTCCCTGGACACATATGTCACAAATTTTAAGGTTTTATAGTGACTTAAAAAAAATGATAAATCTATTTCTTGCCAACGATAAATAAACTATATTCGATGTTCGTACACCGGTTCTGGATCTTAGATTTTGCGAACCAACAACATTTATTGAAGTCTTATTAGTTATATGCTTATGCACCCCAAACAGTGAAAATTGGCGGTAGCTACATGGTCAATACAAATCCAAATGAACAAGTGCAAAGCTACCATAATGATCGAACGCATGGATTAAGTGCAACTTACATTCAGACAGGAAGTTGTGAACAGATCCAATAGTTTGTCACGTAGTTATGACGTAATAAACAACGCTATATGTACACTTCCAAACTATGAACTAGATCATATTCTTAATTCATGCACATGACAGATGGACTGATTTTAGCAAAAAGGTACGTTATGAGGCAAAATTGGACGATGGCTCCATCATTTTTAAATTACATAACTCGAAATATTCAGCTTTTCAGTATCCTCGGTACCATTTTGTGTTTCTGTGGGAGGGGGCTGTATGTGGCTCGAGATATCCACGGTTTTCGGGTTTTGTCAAAAAAAAACGGTGAAATTTAATTTGCTTTTTGTTGCTCATCCCGTTCAATGATTGATAGTGACGACCCATTATTGATGAAAAAATCGCAAACAAACAGAAACAGAAAGACTGCAGCCGCATTCGAGTTATCTTCATTTTCACCGTCCTATGAATTACTTGTATGGAGAATAAAGTAGGCGAATCGCAATAACCGTGAATTGATGTTAGATAGGATCATCGAGCATGCAGTAGTTAGGTCAAATCGATGCTTTCTCTCCAGCAAATAATGTGTAATGGAGGAGGCAGGTTGCTATCTGGTCGATAACCTGTTTCCCGTCCACCCACCCTGGGACATGTACAGTCGAAGTTACCGTTCCGTTCGGCCTGGGTGGGTGGCCGAGTCCTCACATGTGAACATGTACAGGTGTGAGTGGCGTGAACTAGTACCGGCTACCTGACTGAGGAATGGTTAGTTGTCGTATGTATGAAGTAAGATATGGCTGGTGGCATGGTATGACTATTTGAGTGCCGATGTGAGGTTGAGTGCAAATAGCTCATTGCACTTAAATGGAGGCTGCAAGCAAAAAGAGACCATTGGTTAACTTGGCGTTGCCTTGTTAGAACCATGAAAGTTGCGAACTTATAAAAGGTAATTTTCATAAATTTCTTGTGATCCCTTCTATTATATAATCTGTAATATACACATAAGACATAGCGCAATAGCCCCCGGATACAACGTAAACCTACCCTATTCTCCATGTAACTTCAATTCAGAAATAAGCTGTTTCAACTTGCTTGTGGTCAAACGGAAGTGGTACGTTTCCTTTTTTAAATCAAATCAGTTTTGAACAGTTACCATATATAGTACTTTATTAAACCTTACAGAGGTTAAATCACACAGTTACGCAATGTGTAAGTCCATTTAATCTGCCATGCATAATACCCACCAAACTGAATCTCCGGTGTCCAAACTGCGGAGGAAATTAATTTTTTTCCATCAATCTTGTCATTATTCTTAATTCACTGAGTGAAACACACCCATTCTGACTGGTGTTTGTTTGAATAGTTCACTTCGTTTTCCATTTATCTGTGCTGTCGATTACTGTGGTTTACGGAGACCTGCGAATCATGGGACACGCCTTAATGCCAACCGATTTCGTAGCTGCGTCACTGATTGTGAGATCTCCATCTCACGTATCACTTACTCACTGTTCGTCAATTTATCGATCAGTCTCTTCTCTAATGAGTCCGTCCCTTTGACATTTTATTGTTTTTCCAATCGTGAAAATTTGCTCCGTTATGAGTTAACGACCGTTTTCCCTATCAGTCGTGTAGTTATCACATAGTGCATTTCACTGCCAGGGGTAAAATCTTGCGTACAGAATCACTGTCCCACCGAAAGCCCTTTCATTTATTTACTCATCTCAGGATTTGTCTACAGATTAACAGTAATTACATTTTCAAATGTGTTGTCGATTACAACTAATCCACCTCGTCAGAAAACGACTGAAAGCCGATTGATGAGGAATGACGAGAAGGGAGGGGGAAACGAAAAGCGCTTATATCTAGGCCAAATGTTCCGTTAAATATCAGAGTGAACGAATGCAAACCTTTATTTATCAGTACTTCCCAGAATCGAATAAAACTACCATTAACGTGAGCGCAAAGATCCCTTGAAATCAGGCATTTTCAAAACAAAGTTCAAACTAGTTCTTACAAAAGGGTAAGTTTGAAAAAACGATTGGGGTCGTTCGGCCCCCATCTATCAGTCTTATTCTTATCTTAAAATATACCTTTCTGTTGGATGCAAACGCTCTTAACCAACTACTTTTTGTATTGCACTATTCTATTGTCATGATTTGTGCGAGCGATTATTCCTAAAGTTCAGTTAAGAAATATCTCCTCTGTTACATTGGAAAAAATAACGAGATTGTCATACCGAACAGTGAAACCTAGAGTACATATACAGTGAATTCGTGTAGAACTTCCGTCTTGTAATTTAAAAAGCAAGCTAGATAGGGGCTCAGGTGAATTACGATAACTGTTTATGCTGGTAGATAAGCAGCTAAAACTAGATATGGTTAAGTCCTCATAGCGGGTGGCAGAGAGATCTGGATAGAGTGGATAGTTGGGGTCGTTTGGACTCTCCAGGGCAAGACAGTATACGAAGT
>UZAN01041341.1:3938-18333 GCA_900618425.1 Echinostoma caproni | reverse complement strand
GTGTGGGGGGGGGGAAGAGTAGAGTTCTCTGAGAGACCTTGGTTCGAGAATGCGTATTGTCTAGCGTTCAATCAATTTTCACTCTCAGGTTGGTTCCAGCTGTACGGAAATCCTAATCTGTGGACCGGAAGATTGTCCTAACTTTACGCTACGTGATTCAGGCAACCTTGCTTCATTTTTTAATCCGGTCATTTGTGCGACAATTTATAGTTCAAGTCATCACAAAAAACTTTTTTTTATCGCCTATCATTTTTTTTGGAATCAAATTTCAAGAATCTGTGTTCTTACGGATTGTCTTATTTTAAGCGTCCCTACAGGAAGTGAATTTAAATTTTAAAGTCCCAAACTGCGTTTTTGGTTTGCTCCTTTCGGGTTTGGCAATATGAAACACGACACTTAAATGAAGACCTCTAACTGCTTCACATTATTTTTCACGATGAAGTTGGTCTTATGCAAGGCAAATCTGTGAAGCAATATGCAGCTGTTTCGACTTTGTCGGGTTCGATCAGCCTCTAAAATGCATCCGATTATACCGCTTCTCAATTTGCCTATATAAAGCATAGCCCGATCCATCATTACAAGCTTTTTGCATGCATCACACATCAAACATCCCAGTACTAGCCTCCAGGGTTATGACTCAGCCGGAAACCTTACGAATTTGACCCGAATATTTGTGGCAGGGTTCCTCTTTCAATCTTCAGTTGGGTTGATGGTTTCGCAGTGCTGATGACACCTAACTTGGTCTAAAAAGCTGAAGAGTGATTCCCATATTTTCAGATGATGCTTCTCGTTCCTGCATACATTTCTGCATACAGAAGTAGATTCCTTGCGTACCTTGTCCTTATCATAGTTGATGCCCAGATAGTTGTTACTAGCATCTAAGTTTTGCATTACAACCTTGGATTTAATTTTTTTAAAATGATTTATATATATTCGTATATACAGCGTATCCGTAGTACAAATTTGTAAACTGCTTAATGTTCACCATCTCGGTGTTCCTTCACACAACACATGACTCGTTTGTTCCGTATGCAGAGAAACTAATCAGTAAATCGACCAACCATCTGATTCCTTTTAGCATATTATTCTTGTTAGGACTCCTGTCTACTACCAACCTGTGAGTAGTTTGAATCTGACAACTGAATTTATGGTCCTATTGTGGGCAAATCAGCTTTGTGACAATAGTTTTGTAAATGTCCAGTTTTTTAGAAGTAATCGTTAATGTCACATTTTTCATAATATATGGTTATAAAATTTTTTGTTTTGTTGACTCATATCCTACCAGTAACTGTTTAGAGATCTACAATTGTTGTTTTCGGGGTATCAGAGAGCGGAGTAAACACGATTTTGTGCACGTGAATTTATAAATTTATACGTGTTTAATTCTATACAGAAAAATAGCTGCGTCTCCGAAATTCGCATTATTTTTGCATAATTGTTTGGCTGCGATCGTTAGACTGAGAAAACCACATTTGTCAGAACATTAACCCTTCCTCCTCTCTTGGTTATTCAACGAGTGTTCTTTGGACGTGATTCCAGTCCACTGATGCTAATTGATTCCCGAAAGAAACAGAATCCAATAACCCTCAGAAAAATCGTTTATGTAATGCCAAAGCTTAGAAGATTGTATATCTATATCTTTTTCCCTGCGCTTTCCAATAGAAATGGACTGTAATTGCCCACAAGATGAGGCCACTAAAACATACTCGTTTGACTCCTGTGTTGTTACGCTTTAACTCGAAAAACAAGTAAATCCTTTCAGCAAATCTTTGTAAAAAGATATCTCTAAGAGCTTTCGGGTGCCAAACACTTGCTTAAAATTGGGTAGATCTATTGTTCACACGACTGAAAACCATGCAATTCAGAGCTCCGAATTCAGTTATGATGATGTTACGATAATAAATGGAGCCCACGAATATGAAAAAAGATTGTTGAAATAAAAACTAGTCTGCGAAAGTTTCAATATGGAAAATGGTGTGTAAATTGATTCGATGCGCACTCTGTGGTTTAAAATGTCAAGATGTCCTTTTCACTGGACGTTTTCAACTACGTAATCATGAAATCCGATCCTCTGTTCCGTAAACGACGGATTCGCTTTCACAATCAGAATAAAGCATCCATCACTCATTTACTATTCGTTTTGCTTTTAAAATTGCGGCAGAGAAATTGGTTGAGGAGCCAGCATGTGTTCCACCTGGAAACCCCAACTACAGCAGTGAAAATGGAGGTAAACAATGATTAAAATCTCTCTCTCGCGACCTTAACAGCTTCACTTGTGTTGTTGACGTTTATGTCGGGTTTCAGAGGATCTTATTTGCCCATTTGTCCAACTGTCAGAAGAACCCTTTCGGATTTGAATTAAGAATTTTCCACAAACAGCTCTTGACCAAAGTTTCCAGTTTCAGTGAAGAGACTGATCTCGAAAGATTCGAAATGACTATTCTCCAGATTTCACCGTCAATTATAATCTTCATTTCATCTTGATAAGCATTCATTCGGAAAGCACTAGACTCGAGTTTCTCTCTCCTTAGAGCTTGTCCTTATTGTATATCCGTTCCTATGGTGCCGAATCAGCTATGATCTGCATAGGAATCTTGGTATGTTGGGAGACTGTCTACTGCAATAGACTGAGTAGATAGTGAACCATTATTCCCTGCTGTAACGTTGTACCTAATGATCTGAATGGCCACCCACTGAAGATGATGTATGAACAAACATAATTGACTATTCTGATCAGCCCCGGTGTGAGATGATTGACATAGTGCTGACACAAAAACCTTCTATTCGATCGGTTCAGGGTTCATATATAGTGTACTGGAAAAAAGGGGCTTTTGTGTGAAGACAGAGTTTGAAGGATGTTCAGTAAAATCAGTATACCCCTCCCCACACTGATATTCACAAATAACTGTTATTTTAATGGAGATTCCCAAAGAATTTGAAGAAAATGGCTGTACACATGCAGACAGGTGAACATCTAAGTGCCACAGCATGTTTTGCTTAATTGGTGTTTTCGCATTCACACTGGGTCTGTAGTTTATGTGAGTCAATTCGAATTTGCTTCGAGCTTCTCAAGAAGGGTCACTGTCTCAATGGTGATTCAGACGAACACATTGGTGTGTCCGTTAGTCATATACAGAGCCATTGAAGTAGTCGTCGTACAGCACGTGCGCGTAAAAGTTTTCCTTCCCAAAATTGAACATTCTATGCTCTTCGTTTGAGCAACGTACCGGCTGATTTACTTCGTAATTCCTATGTTCACATCTTAACTGGGAGGTTTTTTTAGTGTTCCGTTCATTCTTTCAAGTTGCTCATTTGTGTGTCAATGTTGAAAACTTAAGACTTGCATGTTCTATGTAAAATCTCCTATTGTTTTATTAAAATTTGCATGCTAAAATCCACAGATAGAGAAGAGTGGGACGTAGCATGGTTTACCAGTCACCTCTGTCTTTCACAGTTGTAATCATCTCCGATGTACTGAAGAGCGATTGGAATATATTGGGATAAGGACTTGAATTTCTTGGACACAGGTAAACAACTGTCTTGGTTTGTAAGCTAAGCAGTGTCTTATTATATAAAGGTTTATTCGTGAAAATTCCCAATTTAATTTTATATTCAACACAAAAAATCATTAACAAATCTGTTACCAGCCCAGTGGACATGTTCCATTGCTGCTCCCAGCATGCGTTCGTGCTAGTTGTGAAATCAGTCCTGGTAACAAGCCTCACTAGGATCAACACAACAGTTAGGAGGGCAGAGAGTTCGGATTTTAACTTACCATAGGGAAAATATCGCTGCAAGCCGAATGAAAAACAGGCGTTTCTGAGACCAACTGAACAGAGTGTAACCGCAACTGACGCAGAATCCTGCCCAAGCAATAAGTTGCAAGCTGACAAAGACGTAGCCAGCTTTGGAGTGATAACGTGACAGCACATCACCCCGTGTCTCCAGCTGCATGTGTGCGGGAAGCGGGTGAAATGAACAATGATGAGCTAGATATGCAAATGATCAGCCATATATAGAATTGTTGACGCATCAGGACCGAAAAAAGAAAATAATCAAATTATTCAGCCTGATTATTGATAGATATGAATAGCGTAGCACGAATATATGATTTGATGCTCATTTCGGCCACAATCCATGATTTTGATTTCTTAATTCTTCACTCTTTATTAATCAAATGCCCTGATTTTGTAAACCTTATTTCGTATTTAACCGCTTACTATCTGGGGGCTGCACTAGTGAATGGAAACATAAGTAATGACAGGTGAAAGGGGTTTTTACGATCCTGCCAGCATCTTTTTATCTTTATTTTTTAACAGTATAAGACCGAAGGTTTTACTAGCACATGATCACTGTTTTGTTTTCGTGTGTTTTTATGATGAGTCTTCGGTTCAACGGATTTCAAGTAATTCAACACTCGGAGTTGATCCGATTCCACCAGACAGTGTGCACAAATTGAAGAAACCATCCATATACATAACTGGGGCAGTGTCCTACTCAACCGAGACAGATGTTGCATCCGGCATTTAGAGATATTCAATACACTAAAACGCTTTGCTTAGAAGCGTGATAGAGAAACGAGTCCGCATGAGTTTTACAATCGACAACATTCGACATGTCATTTCATAAGGTGAATAGGGACGTGTGCACATGACGACGCGCTATGACGACCAATTCGAATTTGCATGGGACAAATGAAATATGCGTTGGGGGTCGACAAACCGGTATTTACACAAAAACACGTGTCACACAGACTGACAGGTAACCATGACAATAAATCAGTACCGGGGTTTGGTCGTGATTCGATCCCAACATATGGCCCGAGGTCACCTAGGTGACCACTATATTGACCGTAAATCGTCATACAATTAACCACGTTGTGCCTAGCTATAACGGATCACTTACACTGGAGATAAATGGCGTGGTTCTGTCAGAGGTCACCGATAGTTTTGCATTGAACTATTCATATTTGTGTATTCTACACAGGAAACCCCAACAAGACCACGGTATTGTGTGTATTCAACAGTTCAGAGTATTCGTCAACCTTATACACAGAGACTGAAATGTAGAAAATAAATAAATAATATAAAGCCCAAGTCGGCTATACTTATTATTATACTTATTTATTTCACAGATATGGTCTCCCATAAACCGATTTCTATCGATCTTCAAGAAAAGCGGGACAAATGTGTCTGAGAGAGAGTCCTAATGTCAATACAGCGTTCCTCTTGTACTTCTATCGGAAACCGATTAAAAAACGATCGAGTCTGGATAGGAAGTCCCAAACCCAGATATCCATAATCCATCATTCAAGCAAATCGGTGTCAGGAGATTTTCATGAGATGACAAAGTGATAAGCCCCAGTTCCCGATATATTAGAAATCAGCTCAAATAGACGGTAAAGTTATCATTCATAATTCTTCAAAAAAAACTTACTTGATTCATTTACATAAGTGAGCAACAGTTTTTATGTATTCGCGGGGTTTCTGATCCAAACGAAACAAAAAATTCACGTCGTTCTAGGAAGCACGTCGATCAAGTTAACCAGAAACCTCTTGGTTATGTTCCCTTTGCTCCGTATAAACCTTGTGCAGTGCTGCCAAGATTTATTGCACTCGTCCCGAAGATTTGTGTTCGTATTCGCTCCGATCAGTATAAATAAACACACGCACACCGGCGATTTTCTCTTTACCTCAAGTCATTCACATAACTTGAGGATTTTTCCACCTCGTTTACACATCTGACAATAGTCTTGCCAATGCGATGGGTTTGGTGGGTTGTTTCATCTATTGTGTAGACATCAAGTGAGCTACTGCATGCCAGTTTGGACAGTCTGAGCAATTAGTATGTGAGATGAACACCTCCTCTCGGTTCAAATCTCAGTAAATTTACGGTATATGCACCGCTTGAGAAGCTTAAAGTGCTGCGAATTTGCTTCAGTGATGCATGTACTATGTTAATCCTGTGTGAAGAAGCTTTGCATCAAAATTCGTTGGCGCACCATTTTGAATAGTTTTTTACTCCTCATTTTCCGATACAGTAAAAAGGTATATATTAAGGACAGGCAAGGTGCCAACGTCACAACAATAATAACAATAAAAATAACTGAAGGTGGGATTGGGATACATACAAGACATAGGAAAAAAGACGAAACTATTGAAATGGAAATTTACGAATAAATGGGATAACAATTTATTTCGTATGTTTCACCGGACACTTTTTGAAATTTTTGTGTGTCTTAGTTTATCCTTTTTTATGGGCACGGGATTTAAACAGGTAAGCCATACAGCATTCGCGCCACTGACTTCTATTCTGGGCCATATCTATTAGTGTCTCTAACCAATCCCTTGGGCCCCAACCTGGAAGGCGGACTGCACCAACCGAAGCCAAAGCTCAAGCCAGTTTCTTCATACCTCTACGCCATGTCATGGTCTGACAGCCGCGGCTCTCTTTTCAGCCTTGCCCGGCACTTGCGAAGAAAACACGGAAAGCTAGTCGATGGGCAGGCATACGCAATACGTGACCAAGCCATCAGAGGCGGTTTAAAGCGATCACATCTGTTACAGAACGACTATCCACACCCAACACATGACGAAGGACCTCGTCATTGCTTACCCGATGTTCCTGCCAGACACGAGCAATGATTCGGAGATATCGGTGGTCGAATACAGAAAGTCGATTAGCGGAGAGACCAGGTCTCGTAACCATAAAGCAAAACGCTACGAATCGCGGCTATATGCACCCTTCCCTTAAGAGACGGTCGGATGTCATGGCGGCGCCACAGGTGTCGCAGGTTGACGAAAGCTGCTATAGCTTTCGCTCTTCGTGATGTGATCTCCTCTCCAACACCATCAACAGCTTCGATCACGCTCCTGAGGTACTTAAAGCTCTCAGCTACTTCCAGCTGTCTCGGAATTTAGCTCACTATTGTTACTAATACCCAGAAAAATTCAAAAATGAATCGAAAGCTCCGTCAGTACTAACTTGCTTTCCATCGCCATTATCCAGGCAAGTACTGTAGCCTCTGTCAAGCAAGATTTGGCCTACTTTGAAAGCAGTTTTCTCCCAGTGGCAGCTTTTTTGCATCTCGAACAGCTCTGACTATCATTTGGAAATTTGCGACTGGTGCTGTTTCGCGAGTACTATGTTATGTATTGTGGTTTGNTGGTTTGGCGTGTGACGAGCTTGGCAACTTGCCGTTCCGTTTGAGTGTGAGTCATGTTCATGTCTCACTACAACTGCTGGCTCGTGGTGTTTTCATTTTCCTTCCTTGCAGGTGGTCAGTCAACCTTCTCTTCGGAGAACCTCCCGTCCATCGACAATTCCAGCAGTACATTCGACTGTCTGGTTTATCCGTTCACCGGGGATATCCTGCTGTACACACGAGCCCAAACATATTACAGATGCACTTAAGTAGACAGATTTTCAAGAAGATTAACTGTTTGGTTAAGGCAAACTGCAAGTTGAGTTCTGTAACTCCATGGTAGTGGTTGTAGTGGAAGGTTGGGGGTAATCAAGGGGTTTCAGTTTAAGCCACTGGTGTGTTTTGGGTACTAGGGTTTGACGTCGGAATAGCATCACAAACATCCAACTGTGGTGGTAGGCAGCTTCGTTGTCGTTCGGCTAAGCCATCCTGAAACAATGCACACATATTGTGATGCTGTCATGTTTGCGCAAGGCTTTTCCAACCGCGGAGCAAACTGCTTTAGTTTCGGTAATGAGTACATTGCCCTTCTCACGTTTAGTGTGGTTTCCTTAATTCCTAGTCTTATTTTTTCAAACTGTGGGTTAAAAAAGTGTGGCCGTATAATTTGTAACTGTATCCTTTCGTCACATTATTCAGATATCTGCAACACAATATGCCCGTCCTATTGGGAAACAAGAAAAGTACACTCATATAAAGAATCTTGTGACCCGAGTTGTGCTACGGAAATCCCTCATTTAGTTTTACCCGTCAAGTTATCCCATTCAGATGGTTATGATCTACAACGATAGCAGTCAGCTGATGGCTGGATGCAAATAGTACCCCTGATTTTGTGTACGGGTGTGTGTACATACTCAACATGCAACCATCCAAACAATGATTAACAAAAAACGCTTTGTTTCTGCAATTACTTTGCTCAATTTGCATAAGGTTTGTGGATCAATGAATTGCAGATCACTGATGACAGGCACACTTGATGTGACTACCAATGAATCTGAAAAATGATGGTACTTTTTCTCTCATTGATTATCCTCCCGTTTGATCCTATTTTCGATTAAAAATGCGCATCGGAAAAGGGAACCACTCTTGATCGGCCCGAAGCGCTATTTTTTGTGTTCAGTCATCTATTCCGCGACTCGAAAAGGTTTTATCTGTGATATTGTTATGCAGTGCCTCAATTTTGTCCATTATCTTTCGGCCTCTTGTTGGGAAAATCGTTAAAAAACCAACCGAATGGGCAATATAAACATTTTTTTGGTAAATATGAGGAAACGATGATTCTGAGGAATTGCTTTCGAGTAAATCCGTGTCATAATTACCAAATTTCATATGATTTAGGCTACATGTAGTGCACAAAACAACTTTGTTTCATATGCAATTCAATTGGTCATTTAGTTTAAATTCAACCTCCTTGTTCCACCCCAATCACGACTTTATCCAACCTCCTAATTCTCCCTTTCGTATATTTTAAACGCCAGAATAGTTTTTACTCTTTCATAATCTATTATGCCTAAATCTGCATTATATTTCGTGCTTTCCATTTCGAATGCGCTTAAATTGGGCTGTACCCAACTGTGTCTTCATTCGTCATGGCTTTCGCTCTCATCCGATTCCGTCGAGCAAAACATTCACGACGATTATTCCAACACTCACTCGGATTCTCTATTGACCTGCTGGCACAAATCACAAACCTCACTGCTTGAGCACTCGGGGGCAATCCGACACATCCTAGGAAACTGATTTCTTTTCTTTTCACTAACTTATTTCGCGTCCGGTAAACGGTGTAAAAAAAATAGTCTTTTGCAACGTGAGACACCTACTTCCCGTAAAATTCGTAGTACTAGGTCTATGAATGGAGGTGGCATGAAATTCAACGATTTAGTTGACAATAATCTAAACGACATCGTCCGCTGATCATTATCCTACCCAGCCACCAAAGCACCTGTTGGCTTTCACTCATATCATTTACAAATTTTCCCTCCTTTTGGTGGCCGCTGGCTGTATTTTAGCATTTATGGTCTGGGGAGAATAAGGACACCTTTCCAGCAAACCCAGACTGCATAAGGTCTTATCACATTTGAAGTCTTGACCCAGCCGTGTGGTCTGTTGAGCCATGTGAAGATTTCCCACTCGCATGTAAAAAGGAGCAGAAGAAGAAAATGTCACGTCCTTTTCAATGTAGATCTAAACGATTTCCCGTGGGTTCAAGAAAAGCAAGTCGTGCTTGTCAAACGCAGTACACGGAATCGGTAAGATCCAATGAACTGCCTGTCAGTATGTCCATGTTCTTTAATGATTCAATCTTTTAGAATTAGTTGAACCTGATTTGAATGCTCACTCTATCGGATTGCAAGATTTGCAATAAGATGGAAGATAGGGGAAAGCAAGCCCAATCACCGGTATTGTTTTCTCCGCTTTTCAGCAGACTGAGGCTTAGTTGAACTAGAATACCTCTTAGATATTTAGCTGCTCAGTCGCCACTTTTAAAGAATAATCTTTAAGAAATCTTTTATGGGATTAATGTTCTTTCCAAGATGATGAAACATAATTTTGAAGGTGTGGCTGAACCGTTCACTGAACAATTCTTCTACAGGTTCCACCACCGATAGTAATAGGCTTCCGTTGCAAATTCGTACTCATTGAATTCCTCAAGTGAATAGTCTAAATATTCACCAATAATAATCACAGGAGATCCATGGATGAAACGGATGTCACCGAAAAACTTGGGAGTTGTGCTCATGATTATTGAGGAAGTTAGCTTTTCTTACCCACGACGAACGAAAAAACCGAAACACAAGGCATTGATGACAATTTTTCGACCCTCTCGGAAGGCCTTTTTCAAATCGTTTAATCGGTTATTCTCAAGTCTTAATCATAAGGCAGTGGGATGATGACATCCTATAGAACTCGGATGAGTTGAGCATCTAAACCAAATTATTCCCCGAATATTAGAGACCAGATGAGGCACACTTTTTAATTTTTTCTCTTTCATGAACCAAATGATACAGAAAATCGTTTGATCCCGGGAATTTCATCAGTTCAAACCCGACCAAGTGTGTTCAGTGACTTACCAATACCATGGAAATCTGTGTTGCAGCGTTGACCAGTATGTAGGTACCAAGGAAGATGTAGAGAACAATGACGAGCGTGCGGGACAGAAGCCGATGCACGACTGTGTAGCCGCTGCTTAACAACAACAGACCGGAAAACAGTGCGCTTGTGGATGTGCTATACAGCAATTGAGCTATAGGGGTTTAGATAAGGTCAAGTAAAGGGAACTGGTTGTAGATAAGTGACCTGTCTTATGGGTCATGCTATAAATCTGATCATAAAATTGACGGTAAAGAATGCCTGACTGTAAGAGAAACGCTTTCTGAAAAACACCAATGGTCGAAAGTTAGTTTTCATTTTGTAGGTTCTTCGACACTTATTTATATATTTTAGCTTTATCAGTCTGAATAAATGTTTTTCTAAAAAATATATTTTATTGCTGAGTAAATATCCATTTATTGAGACGTCAAAAATTCCGGAAAATGCTTCTTCATCTGTTGGTATCACATTCACTGACTTGAACAAACCGAACAGCTTCTGATAATTTGGTCATACCCCGAGAACTGAGGGTGTCAGTTCAGCTAGTGTTGACAGGTCTAAGAGCGGACTGCTCTGCTTGGTACACCGGCAAAAAACAGCCAGCTTGTTCACTTCATCCTCCAACTTGGTTCAGTGGAGAGAGAAGACGGGGTTTAGTTCACGATCAAGACAATCTACTGTACAATCACTAGAATAGTAACTCTAGTTTCAGCTGTCTACGTCAGAACTGATTTCATTATTAATGGGAATAACTACTATTTTAAGACCGATGATTGCCCTGCTTACCATCACAAGTAATTCTGAAATTTATGATAAAACGAGTGATCTTGCTGCAATGTACTTACTCGGACTTCATTAAGTAAGGAAAAGTGGAATAAAACTATTATGCAGAGAACACTAATTGAGAAAATGAAACAATCGAAGAGATGAATAAAGTAGCGTGATCACTGAAGTAAGTAAACAAAACTTCAATTATCTATTTAACAGCTCCCAGTAAAATCTTCACAACAAAAGACTGTAAAAGTAATCGTGACGTTAGCATTAAAGATTCTTACTATTTCGAAGCAAAATGGTTGAAAGATCTTTCAAGGCTTGGATAAGTTTGAGTTCCTTCATTTAAAACCAAATCATCAACCACTTGCTCTCATTTCAATGTAAACTAAGAAAAGAAGATATATTTTCATTATATATATATATAAGATACTGCGCAGTTTAAGTCAATTTAACCCGTGGAAAAAGATTGATTGCTTACAGTTTATTTTAAGACAAATTTGTGCAAACTCTTCGTCAAAATGTGGTCTAGATCAAACACATTATGAAATTACAAAAACGGAGCAACGGAATGGAATTATTTCAAATAAAAGCACTGTTCTTTCTCTGTAACCTAAAACATCTTTGTCATGGAATATTCAGTTACGACATCCTAAATTTACAAAACACAATTGAGGGAGCAATAAATCCAGATAAACTTACTCAAAATCAGGAATACCAAGCTGCGCGCACCCGTTGCGGCGAAGTGAAACTCAAGAACACAGCGTAGCAGGTGGGCAGCACACCGGACAGCAATAGAGAAAAGCCATATAAGTACAGTTGGGTGCACCTGGTGTGCTTTTCTTAGTTTGTCTACAAATAGTGAAGATACGCAAAAATATTCATAGAAGAAAACAGGATACTTAAGCTTTGCACTTAATTAGTAGATGTTGTTCTCAAAAGTTTTAAATACGATCGGGCATTCTGACCTGAGAGTAAATATACGTCTCCAAACACGAAGTTTTACTCCGAAAAAATGTTTTCATTCAAATGGGCTTTAATAACACGGTATCACAATAGTGCCAAAGTGGAACAAATGAAATGTCGTAACATTCTCAAACTCCCAATGTACGACAAAAAGGCTCAAGCGGATTAATGGAATTTAGAAACTGTATTTGGTTTTCTTACTTTTGTTTGTTTCATTTTGTGTTTGTGGCATAATCAGTTATGTATGAGACATTTTATCTCTAAAATGAACCCTTTCGGAACCAAGCAAATGTTTTCAATCCATGAGGTTGGTAACTTTTGAGAAGTTGCACAACACGTGATTAAAACACAAATACAGGTCTTCAGGATGCATTTTGATTCCTACTGCTTTATGTGAGGGCACTAATGTTTATCAGGTTTTTTACTAATTCGCAAAAATGAACTTTTTTTAAGAGAATAAATGTTTTATTAAGAGACATCTTGTTATTCGTTTTCCGTATTGCTAGCCTCCGTATATTGTTCCTCTCTATTTTTACTTTTCCATTCAGAATTGGAGTGCAATTTGGTGTGATAGAAGTACCCGTTCAAGTGGAATTCTCAAAGTGATCTTGATACATTCAATTATCTCTTCTTTGTGGTTGTCACCTTCTTTGGCTAAAATATCTCAATTGTCCATGCAGATGGTGGTATTTTGTTTGACATTTAATTTGTAGATGACAAGAAGAAGAACATCATCAGAGCACTGCCAACAGTGCATGGACACGGATCATATCGTTTTGGCAGCCCTCAAACGTTACTCACGATTAAAAGGCCCGGTGAGTAACGGCTAGAACGGATCACCTCTTCTTACTGTTTATTGGGGTCTGTGAGTTGGTTTCCGCTGATTTAAACGTTTTAGTGACAACATTAAACAAATTTAACCCGTTTTTTCCCACAACCTTGAATTCTATATTATGTATACACTTACCACCGGCTTGTAGACAAGCATGGTGCTAACGCAACAACACTAATAACAATAACAATAAAAGGGGACAGGTGGATTGAGATACAAAACTGAAATCCGGAACATCCATTCATCCTCCTTTTGAATCTCCCCTGAAGTAGCTAGATGATATTAAAATATTTACTTAAGCCTACTCCAATACCGCTTTTTAAACCTGGTATAAACGACATTTTCTGACGATATTTAGTTGAATAATTTGATGCCTGTGCTATTTTAAATTATTTTCTGTCAAGAAAGAAGAGCAAAAGAAGCAGCTTAAACCACAAAATGCGTTTTATTGGAGGGTATGAAGGCTCTCTAAGAGTAGAATCTAGAAAACGAAGAGCATGTATCGCTTACATATCAGAGATGTTTTGATATTCGTCAATAATCCTATCATTTCATAGTTATTTGATGATATAAAACAAGTACACCAAAATGCTGGAGGATTATTTTACGAAGCTTTATGTCACACTGGTTGTTATCAAACTTTGTTTTACATCATAAATTATTCAACCAAACTATGAAAGATACAAGTAGAGGATATCTTCTAGAAGGCCACAATAAACTTCTGGAACCGCGAAAAAAGTATTCATCAAAATCAACCCAACAAACAGCTTCAGAGAATAACTAAATTATTCAGTACATAATGTGATAAAATATGTTTTTTCGTCACAATGTGGAAACATTTAGTAATTATTTGCTAAAATTAATCGAACTTTGAGATTATTAGTAGACCATATGCTTTAAACAAAAAATGAATGTAAAAGCTATTGACTTACAGGCAATAATTACTGCAAAAAACAGTAGTACGGAAACAAATAAAAAGAACACCATGTCCATCTCCAGATTTCCTGAAAGATAAAATATTAGAAAGAATAAAACATATTATTTTCAGGCTAAATAAATACATTTAATTTGTAACTTGGGAAGTTACTTCCGTTGTATAGCGCCAATAGCATTATGATCTTATGACAGAAAAATATGAATAGCAACCTTTTGTTCAATAAATAATTCTGCAGAAACAATGGTTTAATCTATTGAAATTTAAACTGTGATGCATGCCTTTTATATAATATTATAACGAACAGATTTACTTTTATTATTTGCCATTGATGAATAAAACCCCTTGAACTCTAATGAACTTCTTTCGAATAAACCTTTCCTTTGTCACTTACCAAATTTCTCGGCTGAGAAGTGCTCCCGGAAAAAGTCCCCCGATAATCCATTACGAAGCGTGATTTGATAAGCCATTTCCACTCCACTGAGTACCGGAGTTCGCATTATTACAGGGGATGGTGTCTAAGGAATATAAAAATGGTAGGTCAGTTTCAAATTACAAGATTCAACGGCAATGTCTGAATCTAGGTAAACTTACGGTG
>UZAN01041340.1:46696-60143 GCA_900618425.1 Echinostoma caproni | reverse complement strand
TCAACACCGCCGAGCATGGCTCACAATTCATACGAGAGTCGGTGTACTCGGACTGTACGGAAGGCAGTAGTAATGAATCAGAAGAGGGAATGACGTCTCCGTAACCAAATACGCAAACGTAATGAACGGAAATAAACCAATTTAATGTACAAGACCAACTGCAGCGAACAAGGCGATGAATAGTGCCCAGTGTACAATCAACACGATGACTATGATGACCACGCTCGTTAACCTAATCCATAGAGATATCAATCTGTGAGTTGTTCTCATTGATCGAACAGACGCATCAGCAACAGCAGCAGATTGAAGAGATGTACCGCTCACCACTGTCTGTCCAAGACTTTCAGATATCAGACAAGAATATGTATCGTACATCATTTAGCACAGCGGGCAAGGACTCGCTGCATAAAGTCGAACGTGCACTTGATTTGCTTTTGAGTTTGATCAATAGATATTCGTCCGCCGACAAGACTTCACCATTACAGATGAGTATATTTCATCATGAGGAAGTGGCCAGCCGAACTGCTCCAACCAGTCAGATGGGATGTCACCAAGTTCAGCCTATGATTCTCACTTGGTACACCAAATTATTCAACAACCAGAGATAATTGGGACAAAACTGAACTCAAAAAACGTTTCCACATATGATATACAATTCAAGTTATATTGAGCATTATTCAGGCAAAATGATAGGGTAGTGATTGCTGCACCAATTGGTATGTTGTTCGCTGGCCTCTTTGTCTAAATTGAAAAAGTTATTTCGACAACTTCTTATCCGTATACGGTAGTAGGCTAATCATTCACTAATAAAGTTCAACGAAGATCATCCGAAAACAGACCTTAATTTGTCAAGCGAATTCCTAGATGGCCTGGTGTTCTTAGATGTGTTATTGTCGTGCAGCTCGGATGATTCAGTTTGTTGACCAATCCAACATGGGAGAGCATAGATGGGACTATATGAACATTACCTACTGCACCAGAAGATAAGTCTTATTCGAAGAACAGCCCTGAACACCCTGAAGCAGTATTCCCCAGTACTGTTGAAGAACTAAAAATCATAATCCCCCCAAAAATGGGTTTCCAAATAATTTTCATCAATAGAAGTATGAAAATCTGACCATGGAAATCAGTATATATGAAAACTCAAAGACGGAAGGTGGGTACCTCTCCGCGTAGCTTTTCAGTGTCGAGAGCAGTGCAAAAATGTCCAGCAGACGAATACAATCGTGCAACACATGTTCATATTTCTCTACCGAGCCCAGAGTTCTATTATTTTTTCAGCAAGCGAAAGGCAGATCAACTATTGGCGCAATCTCATTTGCAAGCCCCGTCACCACTGGGTCCAAGGTTCAATCACATGTCATCCCTGCATAGCCCCTTGGGGTACTCTCCCAGATGCGGCTTGAGAGCACTGTCTATCGTCTCCTCCACCACAGTCGCAGGAACGGAATTTCAGAGCGTTGTGAACCTCCGCGAGAGTCAGTAGACTAACGGAAGACCAACCGACTGAAGTTTACACAACATGAGAAATGACCCCTGCGTGTATCCCTCTATCTGCAGCAATAAATGCTACTGCAACTCCGGGCCCATATCACTCTTTAGGATCTTGCTCAGGCAGATCAGTTCTCCCCTGACGCGCCGATACGCAACTGGGAATCGACCAGTAGCCTGTAGACGACCTTCAGAGCTGGTCCCACGTAGTCCAACAACGAGTCTAGTGGCAGCACGTTTGCACGCCCCAACTTAGCCAGTTCATCGGTCGTGCAGGGGTACGTCGCCGCACTATCATACTCAAGTCTCAGTCTGACGTGGCAAGCGTACAGCAGTCTATGATATGATATATGATATATATGATATAATATGCATTTTTTCCATTGCCTACATCTAAATTGTATTATTCAATTTGCTTGGTCCCAATCGACCAAATTACAGGAAAAGCATTGAACATTATTCATACTTCATCAGTGAATTCGTTGTTGTTCAGGTTCAAAAACTAAATAAAAGGTATTCAAACCTTTCAAAGTGAACCAGTTTTTGTCCAAAAGCTTCCGCGTTGGATAACAATTTATTGAAAATGGGAACCAATCACATGAACTTCGTGATACAATGAGGTACTCATGATACTAAAATTATACCGAAGCGTCACTTAAAACTGCCCCTAAAAGGTTTTCTCATGTCGACGATAACGGATAGCTGAAGTTTGTTGTTGAATGTCACTCCAAACGAACGAAAATCTCCCATCAGTGCCGCGGTTTAACTCGAATTGATCTACTGAATGCGTGTGAGTGAGGCAGTCTCGCAACGACAAACCATTTGTCGGTCCACTTTTCAAGGTTTTCGCCCGTTTGCGACGTATTTTTGAGATCACATGGCAATCACATGGCAAACTGAAATTCCCTGATCACCACATTTTATTTATTTTGTAATCAATCTCCTGCTATATCGAACGCATGAGAAGTCACATTTTCTGATGTGTTCTCACTTTTCAATAAATTCGAACCAACCATGTGTGTAACAACGTAGGTTCTGACTACGCAATGTCGCCCCCTTAGTATGTCGCAATTCTTAATACTTGGTCGCTGACTGATGTACGTTCTGGCAATTGACCAACCAACGTGAAATGTTCACTCAGCTAATAACGTTTCGCCGAGTGGTATGCACACATGAATATCAGTGTTTACAACCATTACCCATGTATCCACATGCGGTTGTTTGTCAACTGTCCTTAAGCTGCCTATTTGGACAAAATAGCAAAAGAGAGATTGAAATGTTGAGAGCAGAGTCAAAGAGGAACTGGAAAATGCACGTCGACTAAAGTTGAACGGATAATTGGTAGATGCACCAGCGCCATTGTTTCGCGACACTCAGAAATAGCACTCACTGTCTCTAACCACTGGTTGCCACGATCTGAAAGTCCCCGTCCAGAGAGCCTTAAGCGACGTGTATGACCGAGTCCACTGATTAGGGTTTTAATACCCCAATGCCATATCTTATTTTGACACATGAGGCTGTTAAACAATCAGATAATCCTTGTGAGGAAGGTATACAAATGTCAGAATTCCATGCATGACATCACAGAATGCAAGCGCCTGACTATCGGAGAAAATGAGAATGTGTTGAAAATGTCCAGTGAGCCAGGAGCAGCTCAGAGCTATTTAGCAAAATCACTTGGTATTTCAAGTTTTTCCACTCGAACGTTTATCAGAGAGTTGATCCACGCTGGAATATCGCAGGATAGATACCACCCGAAGAAAAATGATAAATCCAAGGTGATTAAACTAGCACAAAATATGCTTCATGGTAACTTAAAGGCTTCCATAGGTTGATTTTCCTTTCGGGTGCACAGATTTCATACAAAGTAAGAAACTAACAAGATTTACGCTACTAATTGATGCAGTGAACGAGTTTTGAGGGGGTTTGACACGGTGAATCCGTGGATATACCGGCTGTTGATTACTATTCGTAATTATTTGTTCCTTCCCCGTTTGCATCAGACTCATGAGTAGCATTCCATGTTTATTTCCCCAACAGGTAAACTTCCTTTTTTGTTCCTCCCAAGGCACCTGTAGTTGTGAAATTTATAAATTCCGATGGTGTAATTAACGGACTTTTAGTGGTGTGATTATGATAGCTGTACTCGTATAATTAATTTTTCTCATTGCTCTGCGAGTAAAAACCCGCTGCACCTAGGAATTGAGCCGCAGACCCCCAGCCCTCCAGCACAGTCGACAACACTACACCAACTACCCCTGCCATGGACTTGTTTATTCCTTATTTCACCGCTGTCCTATCATACATACAATTCTGATAAACACCACCCTTTGGTATTGCGTTTCGATTTGCTTACATTTACTACAATTCACTTCAATCTGTTTCTATCTTTTCATTCCCGAACTAAAGTAAGCCTTTTCCTTACCGTACCGCACCCTCTCCCAATTTGAATTTCACTGCTGCTATACCGTTACGCTTGGCTGTCCTCCCAGGAGAGCTTGTTCCTACCATCACTGTCACGGACTGTTACCGCTACTCTGTAATCTATCTATCGACACTATGTTATGGAAGAATTCCCATCTGATAATGCGTGACCTGTTGTGATAATTTCAATATTGTTGAAACAGCTTCATGCTCCAAGTAGATCCAAGAAGAAAAATCAGGTCACGAAGGACAAACAGTTTCTGGAACCAAGAATTCCAAGGAAAGAGTCACTTTACTGCTTTATGTGAGCATAATTCCAAAACTGTTGTTCAGTGTCACGACCAATGAACCAGGATGTGATTTGGTCTTTCAAATGTTCCTTCAGGAGATATTTACTAGAAGAAGTTTAGGCGTTGGTAGACTATCCAATCCATCATAATCCATCATAAAAGCCGAAATCGACATGCACCTGGTCCAAAAAGCATGTATACCTGTTCATCCGAATGTACTGACCGACTCTTTCATAAAGGCCGGGTGCAAACCCACATTCGATCAGCCGGCAATGCAGTTACAACTACGTCTGCCTGGTTTGCGTGAAATTCAATTGATCTATGGGTTTTGTCATGCAAACAGTGAACGATAATCGTGAATGAACTAGCTGGACTGCAGAGTGATCGGTAGTATGTTCGGTTTACAGTCGATCAATACCAGCTGTCTCACGGACCCACCTTTGCGATAATCGCAGTATTGTTATCTGTACAGAGCACTGATGAAATTGAACTGGTCAAAGGTCATCCTAAACCCGGGTCTAATGCGCCCCTCGCTGTGTTTGAGCGATGCACTTCTACTTCGTGAATCACGTTAATCACGTGTTGAGCTTCGCCAGTCACCGAGGTCATGACTAATAACAGCGGTACTGATGCCAACTAGCACTAACCAAAACGAATCTATCGATCGATTCCAGTATACAGTGTCAACACAAAAAAACGGACGAATAGATGATTGCAGACAGTATGGTACACATTTTTCACCGGAAAATCATGGAAAGATTGCATACCAAACAATAGGAGCTTGGAATATCAAAAAGAAATCAATGTACAACGTAAACTTAACAGCAGGTATTTCAATTTTTCGATCAGGTCCTTTCCCTTGGGTGCAGTTTTACCAACGAATTAAGCGTTAAATCAAGTAAGTATGATCTATGGTCTGAATAGTCATCTGTGCCTTATTTCTGTGACGTCATTAAAGCCAAAGCCGATTTAGATCATGATGGACCCAATATACCCAAATCGATGTTCACCATTACACTGCAACGGGATGGGAAGATATTTAGCATTGAAATTCAGTTATCGAGTGATCAATCTTCCCTAAAGGGAACGTAAATAGTTTTATGATAAAAAATCACTTGAAACTGAAAAAGAGCTACACGCGGAGTCTACTCTTCCGATGTCAAGTAGAGGGCTTCATAAAAGAGTTAATTTTTTCGATACACAAAGATTACATTACACTGTCTATTGAAGTTCGGCTTTATATGAAAACAGCAGATAATAATAAATAACGGGAACAAGTAACGGACGTGACATGGTTTTCATCGATCCGGTTTATTTTGTCACAAATATACCAATTGAGTTTCCATACTATTTAAAAGTATACACTACTGACCAACATGCTCCATTGCAATTTCCGGAATTTACTTTATTTTTCGAATCCCCGATTGGTACACCACAGCACAAAATTTGTTGTATGCACATCCAGTCAAGTAAACACGAACAGTGAAGAGATCGCTGGGTGAATTAAACAATTATTATACGTGCACTGCACTCAGTAGTTACCAGTTTAGAACACAACAGATTTAGGAAATACTTTGCTGAAATAACACTCTTTAAATTTATTGGATGGTTCAAACTCGGGAGGGAAAATCGATAGCGATCCGTGAATCAAGTTTGTTGATGTCACTATGCTCTTAGTCTACGCGAAAACCGAGCTCGTGATGTGTTTATGCTCTTTGATTCAGTTCCGTCCACAACAGTTTTGGTTACCATCAACTTTCTGCTAGTTTTCTGACGTTCTATCTGGGCGATCACCCAGATTAAATATTCCAACGGTTTACGCTGATCACGATGTTTTGTATTTCAAACAGAATTATTCCATCAGTGATTCACATGAATATGGTTTTGACCAGGTTCAACAGAAAGAAGCCTATTCTCAACACATACAAATTGAGTTTTGGTTTCAGTACGACTTTTTGGTCTCTTTTCTTAATTTATTGATTTTCAAAACAACCTGCTGAACGGGATCAGTGATGGCATTCATTTACCGATATAATCGCGGTTTGCTCAGTGAATCATTATAGTTTAGAACGATGATATCTCTTACACGCAACCCTAAACATGTTCACGTATACTACTCGAGTTAAATGTCCGCTATCTTGTAAGAGCATACATTTAAACAAATACGATCGTAATGGAAGTTCAGTTCACGTTCAACACACATTTGTATATTTAATAGACAGTGCTTCACTCGTTGCCAAAAGTTTAGCATTGCGATTACGTTATAGTGGTTTGGAAGACGAATTGGGGTCAATTGCGTGTCTTGTTACCATGAAATGTTTCCAATGAGATGCTTCAAATTTCTAAAACGAAGGCTCCCTAGCACCCGATTGCTTGATAGTTTGCTCACATTGTTGAACGAACTCCTGTTCAATTGAACAAGAATTGTATGTTCGGGGCAATTTACATGTAACTTTTGGAAATTGCTCCTGGAGGAAAACTTACAAGTGAACGGAATTTGTATATTTCTCCAGAAAGTTATAGTTAATTTAACGATAAAAGCGTTCGTTTCTCTGATCTCTTCTATTCACCATGCAATGTAGAAGTAAATCTAAAATATTATCTTGAGAGTGCACATCCGAATCGAGTGTTAACCAAAACTAATTACTGATAAACATTTTAGTATCGTTTATCAGTTCAATTTTATTCTGTCAATTATGAATAAGTAATAAGTGGAAAAACACTTTATTCTGTATTTCTCAAGAAGAACCGAGATGAACCCGGGGGTGAACTGACTGCGTTCTATTCCACAGTAACGGCATAAGTTGTTCACTGCGGAACCGGTCTCCGTATCCTCAACGAATATATTTTTGGTCACAGCCATTTACTGCACCATGTTTTCTCTCTGTCCGTGTGTGTGTGTGTGCGTGCGTGCGTGCGTGCGTACGTGTGCACTTAAAGACCATTTTTCTTCGGTGTTTTCCTTCAGAGTGTGAAAACGGAAATTGACTGTGATCAATCAAGACCTGACTGACTGACTGACTGGAACCGATGGCATGCACGCAAACCATTCAGACATAGTCCTCGAAGCATCGAATAGGCACATTTTCCAATCTGTTCACACATACACACACACACACAAACAAACACTTACATGCATACATAAACACTGGCAGCACGGTCAGGTCAGTGTGGAAAAGAATGTTGTTGTTGTTGTTGTCTTAACTTTCACTTCCGGCAGAGGATGCCTCAAAAGCGAGGAGAATTGGGGAGAAAAAACAACCAAACAAATAAATCTGGAGGGATTCGCTTGAACATGCGCACACAGACAAACACACATGCACATGCTTACACGCACAGGCTGAGATCACGAAGCGAATGCATCGCATTTTCCCATCCGCTGTGAGCGTTCTCATCTAATTGATCACGGGGTCAGAACGACCAATATATGTCAACCAAGAAACAATTCCATAGTTCTCATTTTTAAATGATGAATATTATTGTCCCAAATGACAAGAAACCCCCATTTTCGTGGGGGAAAGTTGAAATCCCAAACGGTTTTCTGGGCATCATAATCTGCTTCATTATTCTGGCTAGATCTACCGTTGAAATATCTGAGTCGAATCGCTCTTGGTCATTGAAATCCAATGTTAGCGGATCGGGGATACCGATTCTCCATCAAGCAGCAGTGTGCTACGGTGGCAAAGATTTCCACTCCATGCAGTTCAATACTGCATGTCTATCGGCGCATCAAGACTTCGAATCATTTGTGGCGCCTCCCACTGACTCTGTTTTCAATATGTGCACGACATCCAATAGACGACCCCAGGGACCAATATTCAACAATATACAGAACTTTGATTTGGGAAAAACACCCTTTCTTTAGTTTCACCTTATACAAACATGTGGAGTTTAGCTGCGTGTTAATATGCGACGGTTTTTCCTCGACAACTGATAACCCTTTAATTTAGATTGGTACTCAAGTTTATTTATTCCCAATTTCCTGGATGAACTGAAGATTCGTTAGAACAGAGAGAAGACAAATACTGCGAGATGTTAACATTTCTTTTAATCTCTTCAGTCGATACAACGTAAAACAATCTGGTATTTATACAAGCAAGTTTTGATAACTTCAGTGGTAAAACGTTTTACCACTGCAGTTATCAAAACTTGCTTGTACCAGATTGTTTTGCCTTTTTGCCTACCCGAAGTCTTTATTCGAGGGCTGAGCAAAACTTTTCCGGATACGCAATACACATACGAGGTGCAAATGGCCGGGTGAAGAAAACGTCAATTGTAATCTATGGTGAATAGTATTCCGTGATTGCAACACAGAATCAAATATAAATACAGCGGAGCACAGTACACAAGTCATAAGGGATGTTATACACGGGCAGTAAGGATGTACCTCAGTCGATGTCACTGGAGTGTGATGATTTTCCACAACTAAAATGTGGTTTAAAGCAACAGTAGCAGAGCGTTGATCGTTTGCGAGATGCCTTTGGTGATGACGCACCTTCAAGAAGCAGTGTTCCCAAATGTCAAACGCGTGATGCGTGGAATCCGATACGAGTCAGCAACCGCTGCAATGGAAGCCTTGATTGAACTGTTCAAAAGCTTACCGGTTCGCCATGGCCTGGCTAAATAGTTTGAGTGCATGAAACTGTGCATAAACAGCATAAACAGGTTGATAATACTTATTTTTGTGTAACAGATAAAACATTTCGCACATCCCGAAACTGTTTACTCAGCCCTCGTATATCCGAATTTGTGGGCACACATAGGAGCTCACAATGATAGTATGTTATTTAAATATTGCATTGTTGCTTACTGCCAACCACAGACACACAGCTTTATCGGGATTCAAAATGAAGTCAGCGATCTCATACTCCCGCACACTGATCATATGGATCTTTTAACGGGAAGTAAAGGTTTACTGGAGAGTGAAAAAGTATTGTGCATGAGAAAAACGAAAAACTGTCTGATTAGTTGCCCGGTGGCTGACTGGGCAGTATGCTTGCACTCTACCTGTCGGGTTTCGTGTTCGCTCCCCAGTGTGGTCTATGGATTCGTACTGGTGAGATGAGATCCAACCAGGTTGAAACAGCTGTCCAGTGAATCCTAGCTTTTCAGTGCACGCTTCATTTTCTATGTGCAGGACGAAATTCACAATACAATCAAATCAAGTCTTCCATTGCTCTCACACAAACCTAAGCTCTAAACGTATTGATTGTCAACAGTTTGAGCGAACAATTCCAGACCGGCACAATGAGTAAAATTGAATAAAAAATATCTGAGAAATACCTGACCAACTGACCGTATTTCGAGGTCCTCTGTAATAAAGGACTTAATCATTTAAGTTCCACTGTAGGATTAAGGGATACAAAAAGTGGTACACAAATCTACAAATCAGTTAAAGAGCACTGCCAACGTTGGCTTCAACACGGTGGAAACGGTGTCAAAGGAAGCGCTATCCTCGCTCACCTGGCAGACTCAGGTCACCAAATGAAGCTGGAATCAGCTTTCAAAGTCATCTATCGAGTACTACCTCACCCATCCAAGTCGCTGCGTTTCCACACCCTAGCCGCTGCGGAAGCGATTGGTATTCATTTATTCAAATCCAATCTATGCGCACAGAAGAGATTGACCCACGCTATTCGACTACCGTGGCCGAAGATCGATCGCACGGATGACGCATCACAGTTTGATTGCAGTGCTGTGGTGATCTAGGGGCGTGAAACACGTCGCACCGCCCACCCCTACCCCATTCCTCTCCCTCTCAATCAATCACCGTGACTTTTGAATGACTGAATGACTGTCCCCGTTCAAAATGCCATTTTCCTATTTGATCTGTACAGGCCAGAAGATGAATCACTGAAAAGAATTCTTCGCCTCTAAATTCGTGTTCTCAAATCGGTATCTGTTACAATAGGCGTGATTTGCAATCGTGAATCCAGTTATTCCTGAAATTGTCAAACCTTCGACTGAGAGTTTTATTCTTCATGTTCTGCTCAACTTTCATCAGAAGAGCAGACCCTGGTTGTTTGGGTGGGCCTTTTGTCTATTCGGTAAATATCTACATCAATTAATGTGATTCAGAGTTCAATCACCGAATGCTTTGTGTAACTAAAAGGTGTGTTATCATGAATTTGTATGGTGAATAAATATTGATTTAAAAACTAAAAAATAAGTATGAATACGTTTCTAACGAAAGATCATTTTTTCGAAACAGGTGGTAGATGTCGAAGGAGTAACTCAAAGATGAGCAGGGTCAGAAGTAGTAGTAACGGTTCTCCAAAGTAACATACGTTAAGAGGCGATTTGAAATTTGTCGCGCGTCCTGGGATTCCCTGTAACTCTCATGATTCTTTTATGTAGACATTACTCCCATTCAAGAAGTATCCTATCAATAGGTATCACATTGGTTAGAAAGAAAAATCTCACACAACAGTTTTCTCTTTGCCACTAGCTTGGGACAAAATTCGGAGGTAAATATCACCAAATTATCGCCCAGGGAGAACGTGTGTTCGAATCTCACCTTCTCTACCACTACTACCACTACCACCATCTAACTATTCCCACCCCCATGTATTGCATGGTAACCACTTGATTTATTATATATTCACTAAGAGTAAGCAAATAAAACAAATTGTAAAGATTAAATGGCAAGGAAAATTTCCCCTTTACTCCAGGGGAAATACAGAAGAGTTATATAACCCGTGTGGAATTATGCAAGCGATCAAAAATTTAAGATCAAGATTTCGGAGCATGAATAATAGTCAGTCTCCTTCCCGTGTATTCACAAACAGACAGTCTTCGACTACTTGAAGAAATGTTTGAATAGATCCGATACATTTGGCAGATCGTTAATTCTACATTGCCAAGGAGTGAAACCCACAACCAACATCATCAACAGTGCCTAGTGACTGTGAAAAACCAAATGGGCCAGTCCAAAAATTGACCATCTAAATTGATTGAGCCATTCACCATAGGTGAGGACCGTCGACCGTGTAGCTCAAGGGTAAGGGTTTGAGGTCCCAGCCCGAAGAACCGCGGTTTGAGTCCTGACAGGGACACACAAAAAAGTACGCACTGCTGACGAATCCCAAACAGGACGAAACAGCTGCCCCGTGCTCTTTGTTGGTTATCAAACATCTCCATTGCATTTAGATCCGATACAGTTTTGGATGAGAAGTGTTTGATGGAGCCAGATCGGGTTATGCTCGGACCTGTGACGAAATTGTCTGGGTAGATTGTTTACCGAAGCAATACATTTAGGAGGCAGGTTTTGAGGCTGAAGAACGCACTTGATTGTGTTAAGCCTATGGGCATCTGACAAAGACAAATAACGAGGTTCACTCAGGTTGAAGCAGTGGAAACAGTACCTGCAGATTAAATAGTTTCGAGAAATGGCAAGGTTTTTTATACAGAACTAAAAAATAGTGGTGAAAAAATGGAAGCCCATGGAAACACCGGACTCTCTGGTAACGATCGATGGTTCTTATAACACTGAATGAGGTATAGTGGGTGACGCACTGAATCCAAGTAAGCAAAATCTTGTCTTCTACAGTACACGCTGGAAAAAAGTAGAACAGACAAGTCTCGCTAGAGAGAACCAAACGCACCTACCAAATCCAGTAAGAGTTAGCCAGTAATAATTGTACCCTCGTCGAATACGAATGGAATTAAAATGTATAATTTGGGATAAAATTGAACTGAACGCAAACTGCAGAGTAAGGCTGTAACCAATAGGATCTGGCATTTGAAGTAGTGAATGATTTTCAAAATCCTTCAATGAGACAACAGTGCACCCAATGGTACCTTACATACCTTGACGAGCTTTTCCTGGGGGGGGGAGTGGTCCTATCCGAAATGACCGAGGACAATCGGGTTTAGGTTCCAGATGTCAAGCACAGGTTAAACAATTCAGCAATAGATGTTGCAAATGGTCCAACATAGACTTTCAACATGTTGACAATAAATCAGATGAATTATGAGTTTTACTAACCTTGACTACTCCCCGTCTCCCGATCCCCGGATAATTGGAAAACCTCAAGCTTAGAATCCGGGGTTGTTTCTTTAACTTTCGGAAAAAGAGCTGCTAGGCGGCTAAAACCCGAAACTAAAAGCTACGTAACCGCAGAGAGCACAACTGCTCTACACGGTGTTACAAATGGATTGAGGTGAAATTAGTACGCATCTAAAATTGCAAGATTCAGTGTACACGGAATTATCAGAAGAAATTCCGAGGAATGGAAATTAGTTTGTCTAATCAAAGTGACGAATTCCAAGTTTAATTTAAAAGATAATTTTTCAGTGCACCAGCAACAGCTGTGTTCGCTCCATATTGTAAACTGCTGACCGGGTAACATATCATTAAGTTCACAGGTTTACCATTTCATCAATAAACGTCAACTCAATTATATCTCATCAGCGTTTCATTAGAATACTGAAGCACCGCACGAAGGCTGAACAACAGACAGACAAATAAGATAAAAATGCAGGTGCGACATCTGAACGGTATGGGCAGTCTTTCCAATAACTCATCATCTAATCCAGCGTATCATCCACAGCAAGCCAACGAGGAATAATCAGTGTATACAGTTCAAGAGCTATGTGTCATTGGATCGAAAAATGAACCTGTTTCAGAGCTCAGCTAGCGGAGCGCGAAGCAAACTGAGGTTTCTCGAAGAGGTTTTCCTTTATAACGGATATCTAGAACGTTTCGTGAACAACATTTTGAGGCGTCACCGGTTGCTAAACTACCGTTGAGAAGAAACCGGTTTTCATCTCACTCCCTTTTAGGAGCTATACAACAACCGAAATTATGATATGTAACTTGTGAACAACTGTGGAAAAGCATTCCTCGCAGAAGAACTTCGCATTTTATTCATCTCCAGAATACTTTGGCGCTTTCAACTAAGTGATAAATCGCTTGTTTCTGCAGTCTCTTTCTGTGTGCACTTGTTGACTTTTTCCACAGGAACACGTTATGTTGGCCGTTTAACTGAATGAGTCCGAAATCACCCTCGGGTCTGGCCGAGTAGTGTGATGATTAGGACTATCCACAGTGCCATGGTTTCACACCTAGTGGAATCAAAATCATGTGGTTAACGCTGTGGAGGCATTTCAACTCCTCCACTTAGTTCATCGCCGTCGATCTAGGGAGATTAGGATTCGCATTCTGACCACAGCGGAAGAGATCGGAACCCATGCTTCTCAAAGCAACTCGTAAGAACACTTAGTTGTGGTCATTCAGGCCT
>UZAN01041340.1:33262-45767 GCA_900618425.1 Echinostoma caproni | reverse complement strand
ACTTTGCTGTATGAGCCTGTAGAGTGTGTTCGATATAGTGTGTTCTTCTCGTGATGTGAAACGGTGGTTTATTCGTACAATATTGGAATTTCGATTTCGCGGTAAATTAAGGAGGAAAGTGTGTGTGTGTTCGTGTGTCACGTGAGGCAACTTTTTGCATTTGTACATTCGTCAGACGGGTTTACACAACATTAATTGAAACATTTGCATCCCGTAATGAATTTGAACAGGCACGTCAGAAGACAAATACTACGAGAGGAATTCCTTTCGTTTGCTCTCATCGGTCGCGTACGTATAGCATTGAACAAAATAGACTAATTAAGTGAATTAGAAAATCTACTTAGGTTTAATCGTGTATGTTTGCGTGTGTTTCAGTGCAAGATGTGTGTGATGCACATGATTTGTTACAACCAGGGAAGGCCAAGGCTTTTGGACGCAGTGTGAGTTTGTTGCGAGCGCGCCATAATGCCCCGAGTTTCCTTAGTCTGTGTTTGTCACGATGACGTAACAAAACCGAGAACGCGTTCGCAAGGTCTACCTTGCGTGGCTTGCGATGGTCGAAGTCGGTCTGTGTTATGCAGTCCGAATCTGGGGTGTAGGCTGAGTCATAGAATCACGCTCGTACTTGGGAATGTGTTCGGCCATTCTATAGGTCACAGTGATCCGTCGGTTCTACCAATGTTGCAGCTGCAACAGAAGTGGACAAACAAAGATGTGATCGTGATGATCCCGATTTCCGGTCTCATGATGAAATCGTTTCTAGTAATCTGTGATTTTATTCTACTTTATTTTTCCAAGACAATTTTAATCCCAAATAAAGATATATATTGAGATGTGTCGGCATGAATACGAATATCTGAAAACGAGCTTGTTCACCACTCGCTAGTTTCGTTTGAAATGTGCTCTGTGGAACTATTTTGACAACTAACTAGATTTATTAATAGAACTCATTTGTCTATCTTGTTTGACGTTATACGTCCGCGACCGATGAGCGTATCCGAAAGGAATTCCTCTGGCAGTTTTTGTCTTCTGACTTGCCCGTTCAACAACATTAGTTATCGATTTTTTGATGCTACAGCCAGTAATAGTATTATTCCAATGGCGATTGTGCTAGCCTAAGAAAACAGGTATTAGAGCTTGCAACCGTGCAGTTAACAGCGAATGGTAGAGCAAATAAATTAGAAAAGATTAGACTAACAAAATCAGTATCGGTATGTATCACGTATGTTCTTGAGAAATATCCATCCAGATTTGATAAACTGGGGGTGCGAATGTCATCTATTTGAATCCAGCCAAGTGCCACCACGGGTCCATAGTTTTATATCCATCCTCAGACAATATATAATTGCTCTTAGCTCCTTTTATGGAAACCGATTGTTTATTAAATATTTAAAGGTAAGTGACAGTGTTATCCACAATGTGCTCAAAGCTTCCAAACCGTCAGGAATTATGGCTCTATTACTGCTCATGTTAGGAATGTGATCGGCACACTTATAGTACAGAGGTTTTTATTGATTTGTAATATGCTTTGAAGTATTTTTCGGCATGAACGCATTTCCCATATGACATACATACTGTTAAATCTGTTTTATCTGTTCCTCCCCATGTTCCCAGTCTGTGGTGCTGTCGGTCGCTTATTGACCGCATTTACCGATCAGACTTTGGTTCACAGTAGCTTATCTTCACGTAAGCTTAACAATACGCCCCCGTTTTGACCACTGCTCGAATCCCTGTCCACTTGGCATCCTACCTCCCCTATATCGGCACCGACTGCTAATTCATATTCGATCATGTGACTTTCCGATGGCCTCCCCACCGGCACGCACACACACACGCACGCACTCGTGTCCCTCTCTCTCTCTCTCTCTCTCACACACACACACACACACGCATCTTTTCCGGTACATGTGCCCTCGTGACTTGACCTTTGTGAACCTCGTGCCCCGATTGTGACTGGACAGTCCTCGTAACAGTCGGTCATGTGTTTCCCCTTATTATTCGATGTTTATCCTTCGTCCCGCCAGTGTGGGCTTTGTTCGGCGACCGAAGGTTTTGTCCACTCGATTGGCCCTATCTATCTGTATCAGCCTTGCTCGGTGAACTCCCTGTGAGGACGCCACGAATTGAGGTTTGTATCTGATTGTGATGTAACCATTATTTACCTTTGTTGGACGCTAGTAAATCAGTCGTACCTAGTTCGATTCCGTCTTTTGGCTCGGCGCGTCACTTAACCTTTGCTTAGACCCCGAATAGATCTAACACACTTCCAAATATGTATCACGATACTTGGCTGTTAATTCATCGTGACTATCTGCTAGCATATGTGGGGGTGGTTCCAATTGCGTGACAATGTATGTAAACTAGTGCTAGAATGTGTAATGCGGTATTATTTAGATTATGTTACTAGTAAGTCAAGATAAAATTAGGTGATCATTTCCTTTTTTTCGGATGAACCGTATGTTTTGTAATCCGCGTTTGATTCCAAGTGGCAGTGTACAAATTTTGCATTTTTCCGTGGCACAGACAATATGGACACACAATATTAGGGAAACGGCTGCTACTGGATGCATCGAAAAAGAGGCGGTGGCTCGAACACGTGCTCTGCGGTGATCGGGCCGACACCGGCGTGCAATTCTGTCCAGTTTATATTTGCATATATATTTCAGCCTGGATAGTTATTGCATGAATCTGGAGGACAGCAAAGCTTTCTACCATCAAAATCGGGTGGCGGAGTTACGGTTCCAACCTCGCTCCAACAGATCTCAAGCACGTCAGTGATAGCGACACCTAACTGATGACCACGACTGGAAGTGTGTGTCCAGCCGATGCGGGCATTAACTCAAGTTCGATATATGATCAACTTCTTTAACGTGTCTCAATAGAAAACGGGGAAATCAGAACGCATCAGGTTTATTTGTGATTTGATAGAGACTAGGCACAATAGTATCCTGTACAGTTATTGATCAAACTCGTGCAACACATCAAATTTTTCCTCAAAATTCAGTGTTCTGAGCCTCGTTCATGATAAAATTTCGTTTTCGACAACTTCTTCATCGGGCTAATACAGTTATATAGCCATATGAAAATGAAAATGTTCATCAAGGTTTTCGAGGGGTTTGGTGGCACCTTGTGGATGATTCGAAATTCGTCATCGTCAACCTGATGCTCGGTATCGGCAAGATGGGCTACGATTGCACTTGAAATCGTTTTTCTTGTGCCTAAACGCAACCAGACCGGTTTGTGTTCCTTGATTCTTTGGGACAATTGCCTGCTCGTTCTGCCTACAAATCTTGCCGAACATGAGCAAAGAAAAGAATAGGTGATCATGGATGAGGCATGGACAGGCAATTTATCTTTAAGGTTCACGGACATCACCGAGTGCTTAGTGTGGTGGCAGGCAATGTTCGGGAGATTGCTCTTTCTAACCGCCGTGTCACTAGTTCACTATTATAATCTCCCTTGAATGGGAGTCTTATATGTAGTTCTTTTGTTCCTACCGTCATTATTTGCTCTCTTTGAGGTTTTTCCAATAAGTTCTTTTCATTGAAACGCTCTGGTTAGCCATTACTCAGTAAGATTTTCTTGAGATTTTCTAATTCTTGGTCAATACTGTCGTGCGAGCGAATTCATATTGCGCGTTCTGCGAGGCACTGAACTAAGTTCCGTTTACGCTTAATTGGCACGAAACTTGAAAAGTTAATATATTGACCGGTCCATGTCGGTTTTCGATAAACCGATCGCCTCAAAATGCCGTCGTGAAGTCTTGTTAGGTTTACATCGAGGAAATGAAATGCACCTTCCGTTTCTAGTTCTGACATAAAATTGATAGCATTGTGAGCTTTGATGAAAATTTCTGTTAGTCTTTCCAGTGATTTTCTGTTATTCATCAGGATAAAAATGTCGTCTACATTTCGGCAATACAGTGGTAGGGAGGCAATCGTATCCCGGAGCTCCTGATTTTCCAGTTTTGCGACGGAAACATCTGACAACAAGGGTCCAATGGCCATCTCGCAACAGCCGAAGCCGTGACCATTCGATTATTAAACCCATCGCTTTGTTCTCAAAAGCGATTCGTACAATCACTCAGACTGCCTTGGTCACAACGTGACACATACCCCCGAGATAGACTTGACCTTTCCCATGACCCCGCGACCCAAACGCATGATGACACGTCCACATTCTAATTGTTTTCCCATCCTTGGTACGATCACATCCTCCCATCCCACCCTTTCCCAACCACACACCAAAAACAATCACAAATCACACAGCCATTGATGAGCATTTTCATTTTCATTTGACAATATAACTGTATTAGCCCGAAGAAGAAGTTGTCGAAAACGAGCTTGTTCGCTAAAACCATCGCGTTTTTTTCTTCATGTCGCGATGGGAATTTTCCATGATGATACAATTTCTCAATTTTGGATGACCGTTGACGGTGCAGCACTGAGTAAAAGAAACAGAATCTAGATGGTCAATGTTTGAATTAGCCCATTCGGTTTTTGACAGGCTCCAGGCGCTGTTGATGATGATTTTCGGTGTGGGTTTCACTCCTTGGGAGATCGTTAATTCCCCACTATNACTCGTCAGCAGTGCGTACTTTTTGTCTCTGTCTTGACTCGAACCGCGAACATTTGGGTCGGGACTGCAAATCCTTACCCCCGAGCTACACAGTCGACGGTTATCACCTTCTGCGAATGGCTCAACCAATTTCGATGATCAATGTTTGGATTAGCCCATTCGGTTTTTCACAGACACCCAAGTGCTAGCGATTCGAGTCCTGACAGAGACACAAAACGTACACACTGCTGACGGGTCCCAAACTGGACGAAACAGTTGTCCAGTGCACTTTGTCGTTTATCACAAATATTTCCACCGCATTTAAGTGCATTGAAATAATTAAAATCTATTTATAAAATGACTCATAAGCTTGATACAGGTATGGTACTTGCATGTTATCCATATTCTATTTACCCTTTTTCATTTTTGAGCACTGAAGGTATTCCCTTTTCCACGGACTACACCAAGTTGACTGTGAAACAGCATTTACCATTTTTCTCTAATACATGCCACACCCGAATCACTCATACATGAATTTCCATGTAGCTTAACATAAAATATTTTCCAAATCAGAGCTGTAGCTTTTGAACGACTAAAAATTTTATCGTCAAACTCAAGATCGCGTGAATTCAAATGGTGATAGAGAGGAGAACTAAGCAGTGAGAAATTAAGTTTGGAATAAATACACCTCACTGATAGCAATCAATATACAAGGACGACATTGGAAACTGAAATGTCGATGCAAAATGAGAGTCATGTTGTACGGGGTTGATCAGCACTTGTCATGTTATGCTTCCACTTTCCCGATTTCGAGTGCTTTTCATTTGAACATGAAAGAAACAACAGTCTATGGCCAAATTTATCTTCCGGAAATGAGAACCCGTCGATTGTCGCTTAAATGAATACAAACGTGCTGGAGAGCGGTTTGAAAAAATGCTCGAAATTTGAAACCTGTTCTATAAATGAACTTTAAATTAGTTGTGATAATGGACAAGGAGCACTGGACAACTCTTTCGTCCTGTTTGGGACTCCTCAACAGTGCGTACTTTTTGTGTCTCTGTCAGGATTCGAACCGCGAACATTCGGGCTGGGACTTTAAACCCTTATCCCTGAGCTACACGGTCGAGAATATCTGTTGCTTCTAAACAATCGAATGGGCTAATCCAAGCTTGCTACTCTGAAATTTAAATTGAATTAGATAAAACTGGAATGTAAACAATTTCCCATCGCAACCACTATATCATAATCGTTATTTGTTTCACAAACAGCAGTGAGCTTATCCTCATAAATCCATTTCATATGGTAAAACATTGCGACGAACTGTTCAACTGCAACCTTCAAATAAGTAATGCCAAAACCATTAAATAAGCGATTAGTTTCAATTTGTTTCTAACCCTTAATAATCTCCTCAGGTGACCTTTTTCTTCACGCATTTTAGACTCAATCCGTTTCTCTCTACCCCCCCCCCCCAAAGGCCCTCTATCTCTGGTGGTCACCAAGCCCATTTTGATTGCTATAGTGATAGTAAATAAAAATCCATTTGAATTGTGTTTCTAAGTTTTATATTATCTTTGTTGGAATGAAGATTATCAGTGCTCACCTCGTCACACTAGGCAACCTTCACGGAGCACACATCCGTTTGTACGAGACACGATTTGTATTTGTATTTGTATAACTTGTTTAAGCATATATGCTTACGTTTCAGTTAAAACTGTACACTGTTCGTCACGCAGAATGAAATAATAATAATAATAATAATAATAAAATATAACACGAAAGGTAAAGATTGTCAGTGATATTTGTTTCATGTACCAAACTTTTGACGCAGTTCTCTTGCGACCTATCCTTTTTTGGTTAGGAGTCAGACCAGGTAGGGGAATTTTATAACTGTTAATGCGAGAGGGTAGATGACGAAATGAGGAACGTGTGGACGGATGGGAAGGACACGACGATAGATCAGGATTTAGTGGATGAAGTGGGTCATCTAGAATCTTATGAGGAAATTTGAAACAAGATTTGATGTGAGCATCAATATGTTCTGGGAAATAAACTGTTTGCCATTCAAAGTTTTATCTAAATTATTCCGGTTATCAAGAATGTCATGTCAAAATAGCCTGATCTAGTCAAGTTATCCGATTCCGGAAAAGCATGAACCGTTGAAATTAAAAAGTCTCTTTCGGAATAACGTCTCATTTTTGAACGTTGAGTATGTGAGGCATTTTATCCGTGTATATAAGCGATTCCATGAAGGAAGAAAACCGTTTAAAGATCAACAGAGAAAGAGAGCACAGCACGTCTGTTTCGNGGTGGACTCAATGGTATTGTGAGACATTTGATGTTTCTCTGTCGGGACTCGAACCGTGAATTTAGGGGTAAGTAGCTGAAATCCTCACCTTGGACCTTTAGAGAAGTAGTTATGTACGGCCGTGTGTCTGCATCCGTACACAGACACGATTTGATGACTAAAGTATCCAAAAGTGGTGAGTAAATCAATTTTTAAGAAGTTAACTTAGGACCGGAACATCGAAGCATCGATTTTATCTACTGTGAACTGGAATCGATTTGCAACTATAGCGCATAGTTGAAATGCGTTCTGTTAACAAAATATCTCTCAACTATGCATCAAAATTTATTTGATGAATTTGGTGATGTTGTCCGTGTTTCGTACTGCTCATGTGATAGACATCGGGGTGAGCTTGATATTGGTGTGCATGTGTGTGTAGGCGTGTAGGTGTATGGATTGAAATTCGATCCGAAGTGCGCTTATTGGATCTCAGATGAAGAAAATGAATTAAAAAATATTGAATGCGCTCCGCGAGATTAAACAAAAACTACAATTGGCATAGAATTTCATGGTAGCAATAAATCGCTACACTTGTACTTAGTGGCGAGAAATGAACACAAATCCAACGGATAAGTCCAAAGTTATCGACCCGAGTTTTTTGGTACGGGTATATGTGAACGGAGATTCCAATATCACATCTATTCGAAAACACCTGTTTAGGTGTTTCATTCGACTTTTATCAATCCAGATTAATTAAATGTGTGTTAATCCTACTATGAATTATTCGGTAGAAATAATTATCTATCTATTCGATGACCATTTTCAAAACGAAAATTACCCACTACAACGTTTTGCAATGCAATGACAACCATTGTCTAATACAATGAATGCAACCTTCAAACTGTGTGGCACTTACTAAGCTAACTTGGTATTCCTCACACCCGAGAACTATAATCAATTTCGATCGAATGATACATTTAGCAGAATATCTATGGAAAGCAGTGTTCAACAGACGATTTTGACCACTTCTATTGACAAGTATCACGTAAGAAATTTCTTCTTTACACTTTGCTTCCTTCTATCGAATATACACAATGATACAATTTCCAGTAAAGGGAAAGCGACCAATCAAAGGGCTGCCATACAACATACAGAATGGGAAATGTTTGGCGATTGTGGTTGGAATTCGAAAGCACGTCGTCCGGAACGATAATTTGATGACCTCTACTGGGCCACCACCGTCAGCTGAAACGCATTGTTCTTAAAAAGTAATTGGAATCAACCTAAAGTGGTGCTCCATCTGTGGTTTAATTTGTATGCAATAAGCTTAATGCAGGGCGGTGGTAGCCCGGTGGTACCGTCGCCAAATTATCACTCCGGGAATGTGTATTCGCATCCCACCACCACAGCCTAACTTTCCTCATTGTGTGTTGAATGGCGGCCCTTTGATTGGCCACTTTCCCCTTCCTGAAAACAATCTTAGCATATTCAATAAAGAGGTAGTAAAATGAATAGAAATGAATAGAATAGAATGTCTGGGACCGATTTTAGCTTTACATAGTAATACTGCAGTAAAGCGGTAGATTTTCCTTCATACTGTTTACGGCAAACGCGCTATGGAACAGGAGGTAATCCTCGTTCCCAACCACTGGGGCTCATGATCGTGCGGTTCAACTCTTTCACTTTAAGACAAAACAGAGAAACTAATCAATTTCTAGTTCATTTCAGCAAATCCAAATTTAATGAACAGTTTCACGCTGTAATCAAGTGTTTCTGTTTTTTCCACACTAAACTGCAACAACAAGTTTGGTTAATTCTTTCAAAAAATGCCAAAATCTAACTGGGCTGTCGGTGTTTTCTACGCGAATCTGAGCAGTGATATATTTGAGGCCACCGTGTGTCCGATTTCATTTGTGGAATTCGACTGAGACATGGGATTTATAGCACAATCGCTTGGAAGTGTGCTACGTTAGTTTCGATTAGTTTCATCGGAAAGTTTAACAAACACATTACTGATTGCTGTTTATTTCCCAGCGGCGTGTTTCATTCTTGTGTGAAGCAGATGAAAAGCAAAACATTTCAATCATAGTTATGTGCAAAGCACAAAATTTATTTTCAAAAGTACTAAAATGGGGAAAGTTGTATCCATGGCACATTTGTCGTTGATTCTCGAATTTTATCAGTTCAACTCTTATTGATTTCACAAATTTGAGTATCATAGAACAATGGAGCGTTTACACATTTTCAATGCTGCATATAATTGCTTATATGCTGGCCACCAGATTTCGGTCTTGAGTTGGCAGTTCGGCAACATATACCGATCCCAAGAAAATTGGCCTAGTCCTGAACGAGATCTAACTTTGTGTGTGTGTATGTGGATTATAATTGTGAGCATACTTTAGACTATGCATAATTACCCACAAGCAGAGTCGATCTAAAGAGGACAGAACATTCGAGAACCGAGTAGCGAGAACTCGTGATAATCGTTCTGGTTGAATTTAACTCAGATCGCTGAAATCAACCCCCACCACCACCATTTATGCCCACAAACACGAATTTTCCGAGGTAATTATCAGAACAATCTAGTTGTGGATGATATGAATGTCTAAATAATAGACACTGATCTTTGTAAGTGATTGAATTACCGGTCTAATTGATATTTTTGCTTTTTCTCACCTTGCTTACACCCAGGAGTTTTCTAAAGAAGGCATAAAGTGGTTTTGCGTTTCCCGGTCACCTTGTTCCACCACCGCTTGCACTAAAACCCTTTGGGGCTTGGGGCTACGATCTTACGCTCACCAAGGTCAAAATTTCACCGGTCTGTTGGTCATGAGGTAGAACCTCCGCTAGTTTTCCCACTTCTGCATTTACTCGGGTGGCGTTCGTCGAACTGCAACCGCTTTATGAAAGCTGAATATGCAGCATTATATTCCGTAAGCCGAACAGATATTATTATTATTATTCATAAATTTCGTCGATCGCTGATAGAATCTCAAGTTATCTCAATATTGTTTAGATCACGAAATATACAACTTGTTATTTTTTTAATCGAAAAACAACAAACCATGGATACAAATATTCACAATGTTGAAGTAAACACAGACATCAAATGTAGTTTGTTCCGAAAGCAAGTGTCGACGTGAACAGAGGACGGTTTCAGGGGTTACAACTCAAGAGATTACAGTTGAAATGTGGCAAAGACAGAATGATGCGTGCCACTCTCACTCACACTCTCTCTGTTGAACCTTACAAGACAATCGAAAATTGAGGATTTTTCAAAGTTATACAATAGAAAACTAATCCGTATTAAGAAGTGATGCAGAATGATGCAGCTCGGGATGCGGATTTTGGTCTTGGTGAGTCCTCCCAGCTGGGATTGTTGTTCACAGAGGTTTTGTAGCCAATATCACCATCCTCAAAGTCAGACTTATGCTACGAAACACCAACAATCACTGATCCGTCATTTGTTTTTTAAATAACCCCTTCATTTCCTGCTCACTGATGTAAAACAGCCCGGAAATACTCAGCACCGGATCCGAGGAGTTTTGAAAGGATTACGGTGAAGCATGGAGTTTGTTCACATAATTGAAATCAAATACGTAACACAATCACAAAAGATTTCCTACATCTTCCCCCAGCGGGGATGGATCGAGGTGGTTAGTTGGATCACCAATCTAATCAGGCTTGTCACGAAATGGTAATTAGCATCCCCTGGTTTCTACCGTATGTGCTACATTCAAAATCAATGCTAGTCGAATTTCCTGCTCTGTTTTCCAACTGGTGAATAAATTTCATTGTGAAGCTCGATATTTGTGGAGACGGTGGGAAAGAGCAGCGCGAATTGGAGCTCTGTTTCTGCCTTGTTGGATCTCACTGGTGTTATCGATCGAACTGATTGACAATCAAACCGGTGAACTCAGCACAGGTCGAACGCAAGCGCACTATTCACCTGGACATCAAATTTGTAAACTTAATACGAGGGAGTAAGCCTCAACGAGTACACCACCGCCAAAATGTCTAAAGGTTTTAATTAATCTATAAAACCTGCTTTTGTTTTTTTATCCCAGAACTATTCGGATCGAGACGGATAGATTAAAAATAACCATTTCAAGGTAGTGGTGATAACCGTTCATAGCATTTAGAAATGGAACAAATCTAAACAATGAAGAAGGCGTAAAACTGCTTTGTTACGCATAATTCATTTACCTCGTTACAGGTAAGAATGTGAAGAAACGAACCCTTAAGTGACAAAAAATGCACATCGTGAAATGTACTTACTTTTTTGTACCACTTCAGACTTTGGTAGTGGAATATGAAACGAAATTGTTTCCCAGACTTGATCGCATTGTTTCCGATTAATGGACTCTGCCGACTCGTACACCTAGCCCATGGGTTTGAAAACAGGTGGCAATTTTCGTTGTAATCTCATTGGTGCAAGAACAGGGCAATTTAGTCAACGATGAGAAAACCGACCAATCAGCATTCAAGTAAAACAACAGTACCGTTATTTGCCCCATCCGAAATGTCTCACATTCCGAAGGAAGACCGGGGGTTTAAAAATCCGTACACGCAACGACAGTTTTGAACTAATTGACTATTCATTCCGACTGATGAAATGTGCCTACGAAGTGAGCTTATTTCAGGTTAAGGAGAGAAACGCTGCACATACTAATCCAGAAATACAATAGTTCACTTGCTTAAGATGATGCATACTTTTCACAAACCCACCCACCCACCCACCCCTGGCTTACCAAAAAACTCATTTGTGAACATATGCTAAGTTCGATCGTACAATTCATCCCTAACCAACATATGAGCCGTGTTCTCAGAGCTGGCAAAGTCAGTCCAAACGGTTCTTGTTCGGGATGACAAACCGCTGCTTCAAGACTGTGAAGTTCGAGTTACGAGATAGACATATACAATTAGGGTGTACTGATGTAAATGCATTACGAGTTGTTCTTAATATAGAGTAACTCGTTGACAATGAGCGAGTAATGCTTTTGCAATAAATTAAGTGTGCTGAACATAGTAGACATCAACAATAAAACGGGCTCTCTTTCCTATTTCTGTATTTTCTCAGACAGGCTTTGTATGGCCACGGTACCCCTTTCTGTGTGTTGACTGTATATTTTTAGGTTCAATAAATAAAAAGAAAGTAAAAAGACATTTTATGCATACATCCACAAAATGAATGCCGGCATATTGCGATCTAATGGATTAACATTATAATCCTAAGCTTCAATAAAACAAAACGTTTTAAGGAATTGAGTAAATGTATGTACAGTGCTGTTTTATACCCGGGGGACCTACAAAACCATTCGCTCAAACGCTCTCTGATATGAGGCATATAGACAAAGAGTGAATGATGCTTCCGGCAAACTGTGCCTAGACAATATGACACAATTGAGATGGAAACTGCAGAGCGATGGGCCCCATAGAGCAGTAAACCGATTAATTTGCTCTTGTTTGTTTGGATACATTGTTTATGCTATGGTCACATTTGGATGAGAGGACCTTCGAGTTGGGTCTCAAACCCTCATCCCTTAACCACACGCGGAATACGGCCCGCATCTTGCCGCTTGGGTGAACCTAATGAATTTTTCACAGGACTCGATATCGGTTCTGACCCTCGAGTATTTGTGAGGAATGAAATAATCTACATGA